>PVHP010000209.1:0-173313 GCA_004024765.1 Zapus hudsonius
TTTTTTTCCATTTAAATAAAATTTAGTTTCCCAATAATAGACTTTCAAACTATGCCACATATCTCTCTTGCTTTCTCAAGAAAGTGTGTTTTGTATGACTTTAGAATTTTGTACAGACATTTAAATTCCTAAAACATGGACTGTTTCATAAATGTCCTTATGAATAACAATCTTCCATAATGTGACACAATAATAAACTCAATAATTAACTTTGTGTTTGGTTTGGCTTATACTGAATGGATTTAGACTGTTTTAGGTTCCAATTTCTTCTATTATTTTAATTTTTCTTCCTTTTTTGAATCGTATCTACAGCTACAGACAACAGAGCTTCCTGCGGACAAGAAGCAGATTCCAATTATAGATCTGTCATATCACTATGTATTCATTTCCACTTACTTTTTTATTTGCTGGTTATTTAGATCATTGCTAGTATAGTCTTAGCTATGAAAGAGAAAATAAGTACTCTTGTGGGAAACTGATTTTTTAAAAATGTAAAGAAATAGATGTTCTGGTATCGGATGTAGCCTTGATTTATATTGTAAAAGTTCAAGTAGGATCAACACTTTCAGGAATGAATTCTTATTATGAGGATTGCTTATGCTTAAGCCACCTGTGCATATAAAACAACAGCTAAGCAATCATAGTCCTTCAGAGCCCTGCAAGGGTATTCTCCCAAGCTCAGTCTTGATTAGTGGCGGAGAAGGTGTTGGGATGGGCAAGCTCACAGTAGTCAGTGGTTGGTGATGTCTGAAGGAATACTGTGAATTTGGGGTAAAACATGGTCTGGAGCACTAGAGAGTTAAAAAAAGTAACATCAGAAATGACCATTGTAAGTGGTAACTGGCGCTAAATGCATTTTTTGAGAACGTTCTGTAACTGATTCCTCTCTGTCTCTGTCTCTGTCTCTGTCTCTGTCTCTCTCTCTCTCTCTCTCTCTCTGTATGTGTGTGTGCGCGGGGGAGATATATAGAAAGAAGGGTCAAAAGTTGGATGCTGTTTTTACTATTTCTCATTTTTTGATTGAAACCAAGAGTTTAGGAAAATAAGCAAAAACCTAGTGATAATGAAGATTTCATGGCCAAAGTCTTTGGGAAAGATTTCCTTAAGGATTGTAAAGCTGTTGGCAGTATGTATGCTCTATAAGTGTATTATTGGTCTTGAGCAGAAATAGACTTGAGTTCAAGTATTCTCTTTCCAATCACGGGAATGTAAGAGAATAATCACTTCAAGTGTAGTCTTAGCTGTGAAAGTGAGATACTATCACATTCTAGCGCTGAAGCAATTCAGCAAGATCATATGTATGCAGTTAAGTGTTTCAACAGTGTAACTTTTATAAATAATATCCAAGTGATACTAAGCTCTATTATTGTCTTGGTTCTGAGGCTCAACAATCCTTAAGGAATACCTCTGTGGATTTTAGTTTTAGATGAGGCTCATGTCAGTATTTTTTATTTATTTTCATATAGATGGGTAAAAATAGAAGACAAATATCTCAAAGAATCTAAATTTTAAGTATTAACTCTATAAATACCAGAGAGGGTGGTAGACACTGAAAATATTACCATTAAATATTGGAGTACTGGGCTGGAGAGATGGCTCAATGGTTAAGGCACTCACTTCCAGTGACTAAGGCCCCCGGTTCAATTCCCCAGTACCCACATAAGCCAGACCCACAAGGTGGTGGCCCTGCTGCTCTCTCTCTCTCTCTCTCTCTGCTTGAAAATTAATAAATAAAATATTTAAAAAATATTGGAGTACTTAGTAGACATACACAAAGATCAGACATTTGAAAATACAGAACTACTTCAATGTCTCATCCATAGATAAATAACTAGATGAATAATATAGAATATATCTGACCATTGTGTTGCTGTCGTAACAAATGAGGAAAAGCCACATGCATGGAGATAGAAATCACTATGAAATATTAAATGAAACAAAAGTCTGAGAATGAAGCATGGCACAAGCCCATTTAGGCTAAAAGAAAAGTTTATGTAGCATTTGTATTCCACATGTATACATATATAAATATACATGAACACATATATACATATACATAAGTATACACATATGTAATATGCACATATATACATATATATGTTTGTTACATACAAAGAGCAGAAAAGGAAACAATTCATGGTTTTTGTGACTTTGAAAGGTGAGTAGAAATCAAGGAATAACTTGCTTTGTGCTAGCAAGCTCTGAATCATCTGAATCCTTTAGGAGAATGTATTTTTGTTTTACTTCTGCACATTCTAAAAAAAATGAATAGATAGCAAATAATCAAAGCCAGAAAATTTTATAAATAATTTCTAATTTGTTTACATAACATTTATTCTTAATTATTTTCTTTTGGTTTTTATGTTAAATTATTTTTTAGTTCAGTGACATTAATTATACCCAAACTGCTATGCAACCATTATCTACCCATTTGCAGAATTCTTTTCATCTTGCAAAATAGAAACTCTTACCTATTAAGAAACTCCCAAATCCTTCTTTCTTTTGGCCTCTGGCAACAATTGGTTCCATTTTCTGTCTCCATAAATTTGAATCCTATTAGGTACCTCACACCAATGGAACCACACGGCATTTGTATTTTTGTTATTGACTCGCATCATTTATCATCATGTCTAAAGGTTCATCTTTGTTGATTTATGTGGGAGCTCTTCTCTTTTTAAGGCTGATTAATGTTCCAGTATGTGTGTGGACTGCATTTTGTTTATCTATTTAAATTTCTGCACATGATTATATGTGTGCTCATATGCATTTGGGCACACATTTGGGGACCAAGGATGGCATCAGTTGTCTTTTTCAATCATTCTCCATTATAAATTTTGAGAAAATATTTCTCATTGAACTTGTAGTGCATAGGATTTGTTAGATGAGCTAGCCAGGGAGTTCGAGGAATGTTTCTATCTCTGCCTACCTGCATTGGTATTAATGGCACTTGGTATCATGTATGGATTTTACATGGGCGTTGGGATTTAAAATCAGATCTTCATACTTGCATGACAATTTACTGACTGAAATCTCCACAGGTCTCCCATAATGTACAAATTTTAAATGTATGCTTCAATTACCTTACTATGTCAAAAAAGTAAATAAAAGGTTACAATGTGTTACAAATCAGAGATAAATTTAAGAATGCACAATTTCCTTAGGGATGGGAATGTAACTCATTAGTGAATCATTTACCTAGACCTGGGTTTTATTCCCAGTGCTGAAATAAAGTAAAAAATAAAAGTTTATAAATTTCCATCTATCTCTTAGGTATGGAATAGTCTCTCTGAGAGTTTAAATAGAAAAGCTTCCCTTCCTGGGTCATTAGGCGCATGGATAAAAAAGAACTGGAAAGCTATATATGTGCTCTTAGAGATTGAAGAATGAGCAATCTAATTAAAAATCGACAGGTATGGTATAATCTCACAATTTCAGAGCCTTTTGTAAAACATATTGCCAGAAGCAAATTTGTTAGTACCCTGAAGGAACCAATTACATGGTTTTAGAGCATATTTTACAAGAGGAGTCATTAGAAAGACAGGGCTTTAAACTTTGCTTAGTTTATCCTGTATCCAGAGGCATAACCAAAACTGCATTATAGGAAAGAATGGAGGAAATTGAAAACAGTGCTTTGCAGAATGCTAACAACACATCATCGCTATATGCATACTGCCAAATGCCAGTAGGAGTGTCTTTCACATTTTATTATTGCCTAATTAATTATGTCAGGCTCTCTAATACAATCAGGATGTGAAAAGAGTAGAGAGAGAAAACCCAAACTTTCCATTTTTTTTGTTTATTAAATGCTTCCATGCTGGGTATCTATGACCCATCAGTCCTCACATGGCATGCACCAGGTCTTCTTCCAAAACAATTACAGAGTTTTGTTTCATTGTGAGTGTGGAACACATGTAGCACCTCATTTCCATGTATCGGAATAGTATATTATTTTAGACAGGAGTTGAAATAATGTCAACAAGGCCACTGCCAATGCCAGTGTGAGGGTCTGTGTCTCCACTTTTTCTGGCATATGCACCTCTGTATTATCTTTAGCCCGGCTCTTCTGACTCTGTCCCCTTTCTCCGGATTTCCCATTCATGCATGCAATTACCTGTTTTCAAAATGGGATTCTTACTGGCAGCAGTAGTGCCCTTTTTAATTTGTTTCTGTAAATACTTCTTTTAATTTTCAGACAACTTATCAGTATCAGTCATAATTGCAGTCTTGTCCATTCTCAGAGAGAGGCTGTGAAGAAAAGATAAGAAACGATGAAGAAAGTGATAGCACTGCACAATGAATGGGAACATTGAAATTATCGAGTAGAAATTTTTAGGATGGGAGGTTTTGTGATTTAAAGATATTTTTCTCTATCATTTATCCCTTATTATATGTTGGTCTATAAAATGACTGATGAGTGAAAGTTACAAATAATACAAATAATAAATACTATTATAACAATTTATCAAGGAGCCCCAAGTTGAATGTTTCTTTTTTAATAAAATAGACCTTTATTATCCATATTTACATACACTGAATGAGCAAGTAATGTGTTGGTGTCCCCAGTTCCCCAATTTCCCTCTTCCCTGTCCCCAATCAGCTGGGTATCCTTCTCCATGGGCAAAATGGATCAGTCCATGGGGCAGGGGATTATGGATAGCGTAGGAGTCAACCAGGTTCTACCTCCCTTTGAGTGTTTCTTGAGTTGTGAACTAAGCTGATTGTTTGGTTACAAAATGCTGGGAAAGACTCATGTTGGAGACATGGTCCCTAGCTGACGATGCTAATGAGAGGTAGTGGCATTATGAGTATGCTATCTTTATCAAATTTTAAGGCATTGATGAGTTCATATTGATTGAGCTAATAGGAGGTGGGGTCCGATTGGAGGAAGTGTTATTGGGAGTGTGACCTTTTAAGGAGTTTCTTGTTTCTCATGCCCTGCACCATTCTCTGCTTCCTGACATATCGAAATTTAGAAAAAAAATGGTCTGACTTCGAGCAGATCTTACTAAGCGAACACTCAAAAGAACAGAGAATTGAACTCTGCATACTCTCCCTCAATGCGGTCCTTAACCAGGATAACTGTTTTCTTTATGCATACTAGTAGAAAGAAGTGAGATGTTATGAATGAGGGGTAAGGGGTGTGGGAGGGGAATGGCTTAAGCATGAGGTTAAACCATATTAGGTTCAAAACTATAAAATCCTTACGAGCATACTGTAACCTATTGAGAAAGTAGTGAGTGTCGCTGGGGGCCTGGCAAGAGGGGCCATGAGTAGTAGGGCAGAGAGTCCAAGCCTGTGAATAATTAGATCAGCCTGACAACCCCTGGTTTCAACCACTGGTTCCTTCCCTCACTGAGATGTTGACCAAAGCGACCCATGAGGTTCCAACAACAAGACAGAATTCTGTCAAAGCTCTTGAATGACCTCCCTAGGCCTGAGGCAAAACCCCGTTGCTGAAGAAACCACAGAATGCCATCGACCAGCATTGAGAGACCCTTCAACGTCTGGAAAGGGATCTAGCCCCCAGAAGGTAGTTAGTGTAGTACTGGAAGGCACTGCACAGGCTGCCAGGGGAAACTAATCAACGACAGCTGGAGTAAACAGAGACCACTGACAGGAAACACAATCTGTGGTCATGAGTAGGCTGACCACACCTCCTACTGGGAGAGAACAGCGAACCAAGAAAGGAGCACTTGTGTAATGGAGGAGCCTGGGCCTGGGGGAGACAATCAACAGCTTTCAAATTCTGCCAATTTTCCACTTAGTGAGGGAGACCCCTTGTCTGGAACTTGGGATTCAGGGAGATAGGCACCAGATCCTGTACTCTTGGGCTCCCAAGACAAATTGCACTATGGGAGTGATTTACGGGGAGGCTACTAAAAATAGAATCTAGGTAATCCAGAATTGAGTATATTTGTTAACCTACACTGATCTCACTCTCCGATGGAGATCGTGTTTGTATTTTTCAGGATGAAGCGAGAGAGCTGGGGCCCATCTAACCTTTTGTCATGCTCACTGAGATTTCTGTTACTCTTTTACACAATATTGTAAATATTCTATGCTTTATTTGTAGCAGTGGCATTCTAATTGCTGGGATAAAGCACCTGGTCAGAAGCAAGTTTATTTCCACTCACATTGTCATGTGGAAGTTTCATTAAGGCAGGGAAAGCCCGGCAGAGCAGTCAGCCGGTGCATCCCATCTGGTCACAGCAGCTGGGAGCAAACAGGCTGGATTATAAAATCCCAAGGCCCACCCATTGGCACATCTTCATCAATTATCCACTTCTCAAAGGTTTCTTCATCAGGGGATCGAGTATAAGACTTGATCACAAGCAGTGAGGCTATGGGAGGCATTTGATATTGAAGCCCTTACATCGATTTCATTCTTTATCCAGCCACTCTCTACCTCAATAAGTCTTATTATTATGGTTATTTTACCAAATGTCTATTTGGTTGCCTCCCTTATTCACATGGCACTTTCAATGACTCTCTGATGTCCAAGAAAAAAAGTTAAACTGTATAATTTATCCATCATTCTTTCAAAATGAAATGCTCACTCAATGCTCTTTATCTGCAGGTTCTGGATCCATGGGTTTAGCAAACTATGGCTCAAAACTAGTTGGGAAAAGTTTTACTTGTACTATATATGTAAACTTTCCCCCTTATCATTTTCACTAGACAATACAGTGCAATAAGCATACTCAGAACATTTGTATTGTATTAGGTATTTAAAAAATCTACAGATAATTTGTATGGTAGAATATATATATGGGTTATATGCAAATATGTTGTCACTTTTTTTTTATTAGAAACATGAGGAGGAATCAGCGGTATTGGTATCCTCTGAGAAGTCCTAGAGCAAATCCCCTGCAGACAATGGAGGTGATTTTATGTTTCTAAAGTTTTGTTACTTCCAACAACTTATTAAATTAAGATTTAGGGATTAATTATCCCATTTTTTCTTTTCTTTTGATTAATTTAAAAATATTACTTCTTATCTTCCTGGGGTGTACTGTTTAAGAATCAAGTTTATTTATTTCAACCAAACTTACCCTCGATCATAATGATATTTTTACATGAAATAGAATAATCATAGATTGTTATTGAGGGTTTTCAGGGTGATTTAATTCTATTGATCTCTTCAAATATTATTTCTCTTCAATAGTACTTAAATTTTATATTAGTATGTCACCTCTAAGATTTTTGTTTATGAGCTAGAGATGTGGCCCAGTGGTTAAGGTACTTTCCTGCAAAGCATAATGGCCCAGGTTTGATTCCACAGTATCCACCCTTGCAAGGCCAGATGCACAAAGTGGTGCATTAATCTGGAGTTCATTTGCAGTGGCTAGAGGCCCTGGCATGCTCATTCTCTCTCTTTCTCACTCTCTGTATCTCTCTGCTTATAAATAGATAAAATGTTATTTTAAAAAATTTAAAATCAAATATAATCATATGCATGAGAAATTATTTTATTATAGAAAAATTCAAGCATCCATAAAGTATATAGTTGCAATAATGATTTCTATTGACTCTTTACCCATATTCAGCACTTATCAACTCATAGAATTATTCATCTTTAGTGTATCATTTCCCTTCTCTGTGTGTTGCTTTAAATTGGAACCTAGACAGCATATCAACATAAGAAATATTTAGAAAGAATTAGCTAGTACTAAGTACTAGGACTATTAAAGAAAGTCTGAATGATAGTAAAGTAAATCACAATTGTTTAGACTAAAATAATAGTAGACATAGATACATAATGACCTTTTTATTTCTCAAAATATTCAGATATTCTAGTTACTTTCATTTCTTTTCTGTAAAATGCATTGCATTTCTGTAAAAAGCAATGATTTATAGTCAACTTATTAGTAGGCAGGAGTTCAGGTTAAGGAGCTGGTCAAGTGCAATTAGCTTGAGAACTTCAAGCTTCATATTTGTCCATGTCCTACAAAAAAGCAGGATGCATAGTAACATAGGAATGAAATCCACAGATTTCCATCACAACCACAGGCATCATCTGACAGCACTTACTGACATAATTGCATTTCATGTTTTGTTCAGGCATATCTGTACTAAAAACTCTTTCATTAAGTATATATTATGGTACAAATCAGTATATATGTGCTATAGATTTGAGAAAATGTTTTTATAGAAGTATTTTAGAGAAGAAAATATGACTAAATTGAGGAGAGTATTAGATTATCTAATAATAAAGACAGATGGCCATAAAGTTTTGAGATTTTAATATTGATTTTATTTTTCTTAATCAGTGGATATTTTTCTAAATAGTAGGTTCCATAAATTGACTTATTTGACATTAAATCTTACATTTAAAAATTTCAAGTATTGCATGTATCTCTGTGTATAGATTTCCATTATTAAAATTATACCATCCCAAATAAAATTAGGTTCAACAGACAGATGAGGTAATAGTGTTGTTTTATTTATTATAAATATAATGGAGATAGGATGTGTACATTGTGATGTAGGTCACCTCATTGGAATTCCAATGCTGATATGACTTACAATGCTGTGTGACTTTAGACAAGTCTTTAAAACTTCTAAGCCTCATTTTTATTTCTATTAAATAGTCTGTTAACTTGTTTGGGTGTCAAGGCCCTTGCAAGACATGATTCTTACATAGTATTAACTCTCTGCATAATTTAATAAATATATTTTATAGTATACTACACTTATTCCTATTACATACTAAAAAGTTTTTTAATTTTTAGAAAAAAATCTACATAATTGCAAGTTTTGACAATTTTATAATATTGAAAACATTTTAAAGGAAGTTATTTTTATACATTTTATTCTGTTAATTTGGAATTTGTAAATTTCATTTTTTTTCATCAAAAGCATAAGAGCATTGGATGGCTTTTAACTACCATGTAACAACTTTTTCCTATATCCCAAAGTTAGCCATTGGCAGTCAGGTGTCAATGTTAGGCTCAGGTCTCCAGAGCAGAGCCTCTTGCTGATCATTCTGAGAGAATCTTTGAATGTGATTGCTCCTTGGCATTGTATTCCAAGAATTGATATCCTTAGTCATTACAGTGAATATATGTTTTGTTGTGCCACACATTGCACTCTGGGAGGTATATCACCTGATGCCTTGTCTGTCCTTGTGGAGGTCAAGAATGGGAAGTCAAAGAAATAGTTTATAAAATGTGATAAACAGGAAGATGGAGTGCTCCAGATGGAAGGAGTAAGCCATTGGGATGGCATGATTAAGGAGGGTGTGTTTCCTAGAAAAGATGAATCTGCCAATGGATAGGGTAGTTTTTGAGACTCAGAATCAGGCTGGGGGCATGGATGGAGGGCTGATGAGTTCAGATGTAAATGTTGCTGGAAGGAACCACAACTGAAATCACAGTATTAGGGATCAGTGGTTCAGGCTATATTTAGATAAATATTTCTTAGGTCTGAGATTGTGGTTGATGTCCAGAAAGCACATTCATGCATTTACTGTTAATATGTAAAGAAAGGGGAAGCATCTCAGGCATAATGACGAAGAACAAAAAGAAAACAGTGGTTAATGAGTGGTTGCGAATATAGAACTACATATAAGAAGACCAAGATACAAAGGACTAGATAACCTAACAGAAAGCCACAGTCCCAATGAGAAGACTTTGCCACAGAAAAGATCATAGTAAAGTTTAGATGGCTCAGAGAAATAATACATAATGAGGAATAAGAGGCCCAATGTGCTTTGTAATTAGAGTACCACACTGGTTGCCCAGACAGTTATCAAAGCACTGCCAATATCTCTTTCTTTTCCCCCATCAACACCCCTCTTTCTGAATTATCAAGATACCATATCAAAATCAGAATGTTTCCAATATACAAAGCCAGTCAGAATGTGCCTCACCAGACTATGTGGAGGCGGTGCTTGTTGGTGGCAGGAGAGATGGCGAGAGTGGGAACCATGGAATTATTGTCTGTGAAAGCAGAATCTTTTATGATGAAGGTTCAGAGAAGGAAGGCGAGGCACAAGCAGAAAGTGAACACAGAAAGGCTGCCACTGGAATGTCTTAGCAGAAAACAAAACAAGCAAGCAAAAATCCCCTTCTTCAAGGACTGGAAAGTCAGAACATGAAGGATACTGTCTCTTATTCTGAACTGTAAGATTCCTAAATGATAGTAATAATCATTGATATCTTGATTCTTAATAAGATAAAGAATAAATCTATGTTTGAAGAAAACTAAGTCCCAGAGGCTACAGGTTAAGAAAGAGTTGCAAGACTTTAGAAGTTACTATAGAGAGATGCCAAAGGGCTCTGTAAGGGAACAAGTACACAGGACCCTCAGGGTGGCTGGGGACCCAGCTTGAGTGGCTCTGTGCAGCCACAGGCACTCAGCACACTCAAGATCTTCTTGACCAGTCTATAGGACATGCTGCTTCTATGACTCATCTGTCACATTGGGCTGGCTGCCATTCAGGCAGGAAATACTTGTCTCATTAGAAAAAATGCTATTTTCCGGCTGGTGTGCTAGTCACATTTGCAGAGGCCAAGAGTCATCCGGGTATCTCAGCAGTGTTGGCAAGGGTGTCCAAGCAGCAGCAGTAACCTTGACGGGGTCCATCAGCTAGAGTATGCTGCAAATGTTTTGCTGTATCCACACAATTAAAATTGGGGAATGCTGAATATAAAACTAGATTTTCCATTTTTACTATAAAGTTTAAAAACTCACTTATTTTAAGGTAAGGAATTACCCACAGGAGAATTTAGATGGACTCACACTCCCTTGGTCAGTACAAGCCTCTTCATATCTTTCTTTACTATCTTTTTTCCAAGTTTATTGTCATTAAAGAGATATATTGTCTGAGCAAGTCTTATGACAGTATCCCCATTTCCCTCCTCCTGTCCCCAAACCACTGGGGGCCTTTCTTAGTGGGCTTGTTTGGTCAGTCCATGGGATATGGGGTTATGGATTGTACAAGAGGTAGCCAGCTTGTGTGTGTGTGTGTGTGTGTGTGTGTGTGTGTGTGTGTGTGTTGCTGAGTGGGAGATGGCTCTGAGAATTCTCCCCCACCATGGCTCTTACAATCTTTCCGCCCTCTCTTCCACTCAGATCCCTGAGTGGGTGAGTTTTAAGTCCACTTTACTATTGAGGTCTTAAGTCTCCAGATTTCTGCTTTGGATTGTGTTGGGTATCCTCAGCATCTGTCTCCATTATCCTTTCACAGGTTATCTGACTTGCTGTGAAGGTAGATCTCTTGCCCATCTCGCCACTTCCTCAAAGGTTTCATTCGAGCTCTGTATCACAAGTTAGGGGTGGTTCATCTCCTCCCTGGGTGACAGGTAGCATCTCAGGTCCAGTTGGTGGGATTGGCTTATCCATGGTTCTCCCTGGCTTCTGAAACATACAAACAGACTCTCCAATGGAGAGTGAGATCAGTATAGGTTAAATGAGACATGCCTTGATAATTTGTGAGATTCACTGTCTTAATTCACTTATTTTTGCTCCCTTCTTCTACAGAGAGAATGATATGTATTAATAGAGTTACTTGCCTAATGTCACACTTTCACTTTTTCTAACTATAAATTAAATGTAAGATCATAGGCATAATCTTTAAATGTCCTTCTAAAAATTTAAATGTTCCTAATGTTGTATTGTATAGGAATTTAACATTGTTTCTGCATTACCCATACCTAAATATATATAAACATCCAACTCTATGTAGTACATATTATTGCTGTCCTCAAACTATTGATAAAATGGACCTATTGAATGATTAAGTAACCTGCCTAGATCATATATCTAATAATTACCTCTCTCCAAATTCAACAAGCAATTTGACATTTGGCTATTTCAACACATTAGGTGACATTATGAAAAACAGATTCTTTAAATGAGAAAAAAACACAAAGAATCAACCAAAACAACTGTGTTTGAAAATACCATAATGATACCTAGCATTTTGTATGATATTAAAATGAATAAAACAAAGAAGAGAAGTAAAGCTGAATAAAAAGACTCCAGTGAAGATCAGAACAAATTGCAGGGCAGTGAAAAATGGTACTGATGTGCTAAACACCTAAAGCCAAAAGAGAATTGGAGTTCAAGTTCTTAGATATTAAGAAATCCCTCCCAAAAAAGTGTGTGTTCAAAATTCCACAGCTGACTAACATCAGAGCCAGCCAGCACTCTGATAGACCCTCTATCATGGAGCAATACTTCCATGAAGGGCTTTCTCTGAGTTCTTGACGTAAAATCTGAACTGGGAGGCATCGTGAATCACCAAGATACCAGAGAAAAAGATCAATATATATGTGAATAACTCTAGAGTGAAGTCATGAAGGGCCTCTGGGCAAAGAGAAAGAGTCAGTTAACAGTGCTTGGGAGTGTTAGGGAGAAAGGATAAGCCACTAGCAACCAAAACATAAAGCAAAAACTTTGCCAGGAGAAAGGAGAGAGGAATTAGAGTGAAAAGGCTTTGCTCACCAAATGTCTCGAGCATGGTAGGCTCCGTGAACACACAGCCATGGCCTATTTGTTCCAATAGTTTTATTTGGCCACCACTTACTGAGATTCTCCAATGTACTGGGCAGTGGCATTTCAAACATGACTCATAAGAAAGCTCCTGGACCCGGAATATCCAGGAGTTCATGGTCAAGAGTACAGCCAGATTCAGCCTTCAGGAGTAAATGTGAGCTAAGAGATACATTTTAGTTTTTTCTGGGGATGAAAGTCTAACTAGGAAATTTCCATCCAGAGAGAAAAGGTTGGTAAACAAAGGCTTCAAGGTGAGGGAATGATTGGTCTGAGTCCTCACCAGTGGATGAGGTTTTACAGGAGTGTAGGGGAATGTGAGGAGCATGAAAATTGGTTGTAAGTATCTGGCTGATGAGACAAAAGCTGTTGAACTTGATAAGCAATGAGACTTATACCTCATGACTGACTTCTCCCATAACATCTGGATACACATCAGTTGTATTGTCCCTAAAGATAAGAAAGTAAATTTCAATCTATAAACTTCAAGTACAAATCATCATCTCACACAGCAATAAAAGACACCAGACCATATTTTTAAAGCACTTTTCAGATGAATTAATCACAAAATAAAATGACCCATTCTGCATAAAATAAATAGAAATCCTAGTCTATTTTTTCTTTTACTTTATGCTTCCAGAATTATTCAAACAGTATTACTTTCCAAACAATGTAGGCCTCACCACAGACCTGTGGGTTTTACGTTCATGTCTCAACACTGGGAACCTAGGCTTTGCCTCCCTCTCATTGGGTGGCAACTAAGAAATGACCCATGGAAAATAAGAGGAGCAGATGTGGAATGAAAGAGAACTGTGACTCTAGGTTTTAAGGTGGAAGACATCAGCTCAGCATCCAGGCTTGGCTGCCTGCATGAAGAAGTTAGTGCTAAGTGTGGTGTGGACAGTGCTGACTGAGGTCATGGGGTGAATATGCTGTCTCAGCAGCAAGCAGGTTGATGACTGGATCTGTAGTCATGAACGATCAACTTTTGATGGACTTAATGGAGCGCAGGGAAGGATGCTCCTCCACAAACAATGTGCTTACCACTGGTCTCTAGAATCTATCTGGTCATTATTTGCCAAAGACCATGCATGCCTGAGGACTTAATGAGTCAGGCTGCATACAAATCAATGCTCTGGGCTTTCTAGCATTTTTGGACAGAACATCCCAGAGTTAAGAAAGGGACTCTCGGCACACATAAGCCATTAAAAATTGAAAATGTATACTCATTTTATATTCCTTGTATTAGGAATAAATATCCGAAGCTCACTCCATCAAGAAAACCAACTAATGACTGAAGACAACAATGCAGCTGAAGTCTCTTTTTTAATCCAATATATATTTTTTTATTTTAGTACCAATAGTAAGAAATATATAATTGATAGAAATAAAGAATAGAATTGAAATTTTATGATTTTGTAGAAAATTGGTATCTAATCTCGAGTGAGCAGAACAAATTGTATTAGTGACTGAAGATATACAACATAATCTAAAAGGAATTTTTAGTAATATGGCAAATATTGCCTCAAAAAGCATAAATAAATAAACCTTCATGTCAATTTGGAAAAAAGCATGCTTAATCCTGCCAGACAAGTTATTTATATTTCTAAATGTAAATGACAATTTTCTATGGCAATTTCTAGTCAAGACAATGAAGTCTCTTTAAGAGGGTCACAAATGACCCAGCCAGCACCATGGATTTGCCATTAGAATCTGTAAAGACTACACAAAATTTGCTCAAAGAAAATTTTGGAAAAGTCCATTGAACAATAAGTTAGACTCATCATCCCCCATAAACAGAATTTTATATCAGAGTAACATGGTTTCATAACAATGATAAATCTCAAGTATTCTCACCCACCTGATGGATCTCACTTATCTCAGATTTTCACAAGTACTCCATATTTTCACTTCTGAAGGCTTTAACATCACCAAAGTGACTGCTTTTTCTTAGTTTTATTCGATATGGTTATACATAGTGACTGACAGTCTTCGTGTGACACAGGAAGTAAGAAATTATTTTTAAGAAACATTCATTATTTTAATCCAAAATTATGCCTTATGGACCTTAAGTAATTAAACCTGTTTAAACCAAATGTATTGTTGTAAGTTCTTGAGAACGATTTCCCCACATAGTATTTTTTGGAAAGGGACTTAAAATAACTGAGGAGTGTTTTCATAGCTCTGTCACAGAAATCTATCTGAAATGTGATAACTTAAAGACAGGGGAAGAACCGATTTTGAGAGGAAGAAGAGTGTGAATTTTAATCAACCAGGAATGGGTTACTAATGAATTAACTGTCCTTGCTGAACAGATGATTGACATTCAGCTGTTGGGTGATAAAAGATTTCCTGTCCCCAGAGTCAAAACCCACATGGATGATCTCCATTCCCATGTGAATGAATAATTGCTCACTGCTTCTGAACAGACAAGTGACTACCAGGCTGAATCAGACCCGTGGATTTCAAAGACTGTCTGACTCCCAGCTGACCACATTTCTGTCCTTCATTTCCTTATTTATTTTTCAAAAGTTTGTGTGATCAGTGAATAAACCAAATGTTTTTCTTATATTCCGATGGTTACAAGCAGATAATCAACAAAATATACAGACCATTGCTTGCTATGTATACTTGTGTTAAATGCTAAGGAGAATAATAAGGTAAGAAATGTGGGGCTAGGGTGTAGTTTTAGTCAGAAGAGCAGTGGCATTTTTTAAGTCAAGAGATAAAAAGGAAAGAAAGGGAACTTGATGGATAGCAGGATGCTGGGGATGGACTAGAATTCCAGAAGAGGAAAAATAGAGCCAGCGGTACCGAGGCAGACAGTTTGTGTGTGTGCTCAGTGACACCCGGGGGGACAGCATGGCTGGACTGGTGTGAAAGAAGATCTGGACGATGGACAGCATATCAGACAGCTTTGTGGGGGCCCAAATGATGGAATGTCTTTTTGTTTTAACAGAATCTCTCTTTTCATTCTGATTTTGCCAGAGAGCAGTGGAAAGAGATTAAACAAAATACTAACATGGTGTGACATGTTTTGTAACAGCTTGTTTTCAAGAGAATTCGACTTTGCCATGGATCATTACAGTATTCAATTCAAAAAATATTTCATTGTCAAAATCTTTAGATTTTGGTCTAAAATCTTGGTCTAAAATTAACTCCAAATTCCTTACTTTACACGATTAGGTTGAAACCCTGTAAATGGTAACATTCCCAAGAACATGCCTATTGGTGACTGAATCAAAACTCTTCAACTTGGAGTAGACTAGAGGCAATGCCTGAGTTCTGTGCACAGCAGAGGGCAAATGATTGATTTGAAAAGAGACCATATGCTGGTCAAAGGATCACAACTGATCAGGGATGGGGAGGGGGGGAATTGGGGAATTCGGGATATCAACGCATTGTTTGCCCACTAAATAATGTAACTCATTATGGACAATAAATATATATTTAAAAAAAGAACTTGGGTTTATACTAGGTTTGTTAATTTTCAATAGTCACCATCAGAAATCTTCATTCATATCTACGAATCCCATTGAGAATGTTGTCATTTAGTGATGCCACTCCAGATACTCGTGACTTTTGGAGAAATGGGAAACTAAGTAATATGATGATAAAGTAGGAAGAACCAATTCCATTATATACTGAATAAAGTAGACGTGACTCCGAGTTGTGTAACTGTATTTATTTTATAGAGGCTTTCAGTTAGGAGAAGCGTTGACTCTTCCTTATATGCTATTTGCTTCTTTCCTAATGCTTTCAGTAGCCTATCATTGCATTTATTTATTTATTTTTATTTATTTTTAAAATTACTTTTTATTTGCAAGCAGAGAGAGATGACAGAGAGAATGGGTGGGCCAGTACCTTCAGCTGCTGAAAACAAACTCCAGATGCATGCACCACTGTGCATCTGGCTTTATGTTGGTACTGGAGAATTGGACCCAGGTCACTGGGCTTTGCAGGCGAGCTCCTTAACTGTTGAGCCATCTCTCCAGCCTGCCTCATTTTAATGGTCTAATTTATTTGAATGTAATTGGAGTTCTTTGATTTCCTATAGATAGATATTTATGTTTTTTTAGATATGAAAGTTTTCTATTATTAGTTATTTAAGATTTCTATCTCTTTATAGCTATTCTTCTTTCATCTCCAAGGACTGATACTTTTGCTATTTTGATGTCACATAAATCCTTTCTTAATTCCATTTAGCTCTTTTTTTTCCTCTCTGATTAATTCTTGGGTGTTTGCTTTTATTTGATCAGTTCCATTGTTGATGCTTTCTATTAGATTATTGATTTATTCGTAAGCAGAGAGTGATAGAGATGAGAGGCAGACAGAGGGAGAATGGGCAGTCATGGGCAAAATGTGCCACTTTGTGAATCTGGCTTTACATGTGTACTGGGGAATTGAACCCAGCTTGTTAGGTAATACAGACAAATGCCTTAACCACTGAGCTATCTCTCCAGCCCCACCACCTGCTTTTTTTTTTAAATTTGAAACTTTGTATGAACACCTCATGTGTTGATACCACTATTTCCCTCCTCCCTTCCCCCATCACCGAGGGCTCTCCTCAGTGGGATTACTGGTCTGCACCATAGGGTTGAGGCTATGAGTTGTGTGAGTCATGGGGTGGGGGCAATGCATCTGGGTGCCCCACCCCTCCACGTGGCCCCTTCTTCCACAAAATTCCCTGAGCAATGGTGGGTGAGTTTAAGCCTACTGTGGAGTTGAGCTGGTAGCAGTTTCTGGAGTCCTGCTTTGGAATGTTTTGTATATTCTTAGTGTCTGTCTCCATCACCCTGGCGCAGGTTCTCAGGCTCTGTGGAAACAGCACTCTTGCTCATCTCTCCACTTCCTCTGTGGTTTCACCTGTCCCTAGCTGAGGTGCCAGGAGTGGTTCCTCTCCTGCCTGGGAGACAGCTGTCATTTCTGGCCTTGTTGGTAGAATTAGGTCGTCCATGGTTCTCACAGCACTTGAGCACATTACCCACTGGAGCCACCATTCTTCAGTTCTTAGATTTCTGTTTTTATAACTTTGTTATTTATTCACACTTTCAAAATATCTCATTCTTGTCATTGTTCTCCTCATTTTGTTGTATTATTTCTCTGTATTTTCTTGAAATTTGCTGAGTTTCCTTCAAACAGATATTTTTGAATTTCATCAAAAAATGTCTCTAGTTCTTTAGTTAGTTACTGGAACATTGCCCAATGTCGTATGTTACTGATTATTCTTGTCTTGTTTTGACTGTACAACAGTGTCTTTGCATCTGAAATTCCTATTTTTATATTCTAAAACTGGCATTGTCTGGGGACATCCTTCAACCAGACATTTTGGGTGCTAAACTCTGCAGTCCATAATCCTGACTACAGTCATCACAGTGCTAGTACAGAAACTCATGGCCACTGATGCTGCTGCAGAGCTGAAATTTGCTGAAAACCTGAGCCATTAAGGTTATTTAAGGAAGAAAATGCCTAAAGCCCATGATCACGTAGGCAGTCCTGGACTGAGGCCTGCCTGCCACTGGACGTTAGCTAGGAAGTATGATCTCAACAACTACCTGCACTGTTACACAATGATGGTGGGTCTGCCTCCCAAATGTTAGGAGTTCTGAACTGGTACCATAGTTAGTCTAGAGGGTAAGCCTGCGCTCCACTTGGAGTTCAGGCTATATTGATCTTAGCATGCTGGGTTGTACCATGGTGAGCTCAGTGATTGATTCACAGACAGAGTTTTATGCTCATATCTCTTTCTTCATCATGATTGGACATGGTCTGCTTTGAAGATATGGTGCCTGAAGTTGAGAGAGAAAGTCAAAGAAAAACTGCCCACCCTAGACAGAGGAAATAGCTCAGGTGGCACAGTACTTGCCCTGCCTGCCTGAGGATTGCATTTGAACTCCCAGAACACACACAGAAGTTGGGTGAGGCAGCATGCAATCCCAGTGCTTCAGAGGCAGAAACAGGAAGACCCCTGGGTTGCTGACTAGTGATTCTAGCCAACTGGCAAGCTCTAGACTCAGTCAGAGATCTTATCACACAAAAAAGAAGACTGAGAGCAGTTGAAGAAGATACCTGATGCGACTTCTGGCATCCAAGGCATGGTTACACCCCACATATCTACATATGTACAAACACATATATATACTGGCATGCACATTAAAAAACTATTCTTAAACTCTTCAATATTTCTTTTTGTTGTGCTATAATGAAGTACAGTGACATTTTACCTGGTTTCCTTAGCTCTTTTAATCATATTTTCATGGATGGATAATTGTTTCTGTAGAGGGACAATTATGGGAGCAGCCTAGTTTCTGTCTCATCTTCCTCCAAAATGCTATGCAAAATTAACTCATTTAATCACAATAATACCCTTTATAGTAAGTAGGATTATCTTCTTAGATCTCATGAAGAAAACAATTAACAAATGTTAATATATTTGGTTTCTCTTTCTAGCTTATTTACCATAATTTTTAGGGGCCAACATGCCTGAAAGAAGACTCTACATATTAAACATACATATTACATCTACTGATTACAGACTTGTTTCATGGATATTACTGATAAGATGGAACACAAAGATGTAAATAACAATTTTATGGTATTGGTAAATGTATATTGACCTACAGAAGTTGAATAAGCTAAACATAACAAGTTTTATTTAATGTACAGACCAACTTGTTAGAGTTAGTAGAAGTTCTTTTGCCATCACACTTTGGCTAGTGACTCACAGTATTATTATAAAACAGAATAATCCCGGGCATGGTGGTATATATCTTTAATCCCAGAAGTAGGAGGATTGTTGTGAGTTTCAGGCTAGTCTGAAATACAGAGTGAGTTCCAAGTCAGCTTGGGCTAGAGTGAGACTCTACCTTGAAAAAAACAAAAAACAAACAAAAATAAACAGAATAAAGCAAAATACATGATTAGGAGACTGATGAGTGTTTTTGTTCATTATGTGGTGTGTGCATGAGAGAACTGTACTGGATCCCCTTTAGTGACCGTTAATTCTGTTTTAGACTCATCTTTTTGCTTCATTATTGAGTTGCTTGGCTTTCTTTGAAAATTATCTAATAAAAGATGCTTTCTTGGAGTATACATTTCTGTGTCCCTGGGCTTCATAAATAGCATTTTTCCCTTTACTATTAATGTGAACCTTCTTTACATACTTCCAATGAAGAACATGGGAAGTATTTAAAGTCCTTGTTGGTATTGCTTCAGATGAGGATGACAAGTACCATGATGGTCTTATCGAAATGTGGAACAGAAATAGCTAATGAGGCTATGCTCATAACTGTATGCTCCTTAGAGCAGAGACCTCTTTTCTAGTAAAATAAAGCAAGGAGCTCTTTCTTTGTGCTTACCCTGCATTTCCATTGCAGTTGTCTTTGCAAAATTCTCAATTGTTGGGTTTCTAGCCACAGATTCTTCCCTCACTGAAGTAGACCCACATGATTGTCCATTCTCATAAAACCCACATTGCAGGATCCTTCTCATCACTGGACCAAAAGCAGCTGATAGAAGAAAAGGATTTACTTTGGCATACAGTCTCAAGTGGAAGCTCATGATGGCAGGAGAAAGATGGCATGAATAGAGATGGACATCACAATCTGCCACAACAGGTGGAAAACAGCAATAAGAGAGTTAGTTGAGCTCTGGCAATGAGGAGCTGACCATAGCACCCCTAAACTTGCCCCCAACAACATACCTCCTCCAGCAAGGCTGCACCTCCTAAATTGCCACCATCTGGGAACCAAGAATTTGAGTTTATAGGGGACATCTGATTCTAACCACCACAAGCCCCTACAAAATTTGCATTTCTTCATATTGACCTCACAACCATTATACAAATATTTCTCACTTTCCTGAAGATGGGCTCAGTCCACAAAGAATAATAAGCTGGGAAATGAAAGTCAGGACAGACTTGGTTCAAAAACCTAACTGGAAATTATGGCTACAAATATTTGCTTTTAAAACGAACAAATAAATTAAAATAAATTGCATCATGTGGAAATTTTTTTAAAACATATGTGAAGCAGAATATCAAGAAAACCTCATAAGATTTGTGAAAACAACTATTCAATTTGGTATTCAGAGTCACTTTAGTAGTGAAGATACAAAGAACATAGACAGTTCTAAAATGACATTGTTGACACTCACCTTTGAATGTACTTTAAATTGGATCAAGTGTAGACTAGAAAAATATATGAAAAAAATCAGTAACCTAGTGGAAGAGAAGCCTATTGCACTAAATGCCTAGCACTTTAAATCTGGTAGGAGCTTTAGAAATAACTAAATGTGTCTCATTATACCAAAAAGATACTGCAGCTCAAGGTAGTTAAAGATCTTGCATAAGGTTATACAACTCTAAAAGGGAGAAGCAAGAGAAAGCTTTTCTGTGTCTCAGTCCAGTACTTTCCACTACTAATAAAATTAGAGAAGGCTTTATCTTGGTAAATGATAAGGATTTTGTATACCTGGTCCCTGTACTTTTCTCCTTTTCCTTCCTGTCACTAGCTAGCCCAGCTCAGTTGTGTCAAACCATGTTTGTGACCAGAAGGTAAAGATGTGAATGAGTGTTGTTGCCTCATTGTGCAGAGTTATATTTATGCATCAGGGAACTAGTGGCCACCATTTTGGAAAGCAGTGACAAGGGTGGGGGAGAGGATGGTGGATGGTCATATAGAGCATGTGTTGTTGTTTATGATTCCAATAACAAGCCCAAATTTAATTGACTCAAAATTTACATATTAAATGACTGTCCATTTCAGCATTATTCCAGATCCTTAATAATAAAAAAGAATAACATCTGTTAACACCAAAGACAAGTATTATAAGCAAATAACACATGATTGTGATTTTCACTCTAGCCAACCAACAAGCATGCACACACCAAAAGCCAACATGGAAAGCAATCAGAATTGCCATGGGAAGCTATCCAAATACTCTTAATGATGAGTGCTATATTTCAGGTGTGTCCTGGAATGGAGAGTAGCCATATTATGTTGAAGAATTCCTCATGGAGGGCAGCAATGGTTCAACAGCCTTTTAGTGTTCCACAGTGAGGCTCTGTACACACATGCAAGTGAATCAGAAAACCTATCAAAAGGGAGGGTGGATGGATGGCTGTCCAGGTGGAGTTGTATTTTGTAGACTCTTACTCATCATCCTCAGGACATACTGTACAAGAAGAGGAGTAAGAAAAACTGATATCCACAGTATCCATGGAGTCAATACAGCACAGACTTGAATAGGATGGAAGAATGTATCTTTCAGCATTGTTTTTATATCTTCCATAGGAATGGGTAAAAGGCCATACTGTTCATGATAAGCAAAACTATAGAAACCATCAATGGAACCACAGGATAAAATTCTCCCCAATGTACTGTAGGCATGGTTCAAACTGAAATAAAAACTTTGAAGTTTTTTTTCAGTAAAAAGTGCAGACATATTATTTGTATCTCAACTTTTGAATCTGAAATCTGCATTGTGGCCCATGCCATAAAAAACATAATAATTATTTTCTCCTACTTTTTTTAGTTTTATGGTATTTGAAATTATTTTAAAACTAACTATAGGAAAATGAGCTAAATATTTTATAGAAAATATTTTTCTTGATCTTTTATATGCCTGATGGCCATTGTTGTGATTTTTCCAAAGTAAACACTTAACAATATGACTTTGTAAAAATGCTCTAAGGACCACAATGCACTGTTGGTTTGCATTATGCTAACCCTGTGAGCTACTGTTCTAAGGTTTTTTTTTCCTGTCTAGAATTCAAGAACTGTTCTGCTCTCATCTGATATGGAAGATAGTTATTTGGCCCTCTCTCCTTTTGCATGGAGTAAGGATGAAATTCAGGCAGACTAATCAGGACATCTCATCTCATTAGATATGCTGGTTAGATATACAGAAATGGGAAAACATCCAGTATGATCAATTAAAGAAGACTTTATAAGGACAGAGTACTTGAATATGAAAGATCACCTCAGCATTGAGCTTCAGGAGGCCACCCTTACTGCAATGGGGTCAGACAACAGAGAATAAAGCAAAGCTGAAAGATGTGGAAAAGAAAGCTTCCCAGAGGGTCTTGAACACTGGGACTAACCACACCTGAAGGTAATGTTGCACTTGGAATATCCAATTATAAAAGGATTTTTAAAAAATCAAGCTATTTAACTGATATTCAATAAATAATAGATGGTCATTAGTGTTCTTGACAAGGACAGTCATGGCCATGGTGAGGGTTCATGGGCAGATAATGGAAACAGAAGTATTGGAAACCATGCACATAAGCCTCCTGCATGAACCTGTATGTTGTGCTAGAGGTCCCAAGGACAGCAGAACCTATAGGTTTTGTAAGGTTTGAAGATCCCCCAAAGACAGACCACCAGAGACTCGAGTCAGAGCAAATGCACAGGTAGCTTTATTCAGACAGGTTCAAACCTGGACTACAGTCACACAGCTAAGAAGCTAGCTGGGAACTGCGGCACCTGGCATTCCAGTCAAACTCTTTTAAAAAGCTTAAGCATACATTCTTTAAGATAAACATAAGTTCGCCTGCGCAAGCATGTGTACAGAAGCAGATAGTGATGGTTAGAGCTAATGAGGGAAAAACATCTGCCAGAAATCCGGTGTTTGATCATTTTTTATCTTTCTACATTCCTATGGTGTAAGCCTCATTATTTCTGACTTCCAATTAACTCTTATCGCCAGCCCCAGCTGCACGTTTAGTATTTTCCCAGGCTAAGGTTGGCACATTGAAATAAGTATTTAGCCATTTTATTTTACAAAAGTCTCTACTTTTCTATTTTAAACATACTTTAAGTTCCATATCATATTTCATATTTCACAGTTTTGTACATCTAGACAGTCATTTATTTTAAAGTATTGGTTCATGAGATGATGCAGGTGTGGTAAATCTAAAACCTCATGGAGAGGGCTTTCCCAGAGATGCAAGAACGAGTAGCAACTGGAGACCAAAGATAGTGCCGTAGTCAGCCAAATCTGGCACAGTTTGGGGAGGAAAGTATATATTGAAGTAACAGATCCAGGAAGTTCCAGAATGGTGAAAGAGGCTTTCCCCCTTTCACAGATCCATGGCAGAGAGAGGAACTCCTCACCAGCAACACACACACACACACACACACACACACACAGCAAACAGTAAGCTGTGTGGAGCCCAGACTGTTCTTTGCATATCTATGGCTGGAATTCCAGATCAACCCCAGAAACACCTTAGGGCTGGAACCTAGCTGGCCAGGCCAAGGTGACACCTCCTCCAGCCAGAAGGCTGGAGACAAAGCACAAGCTTTAATAATCTCTGAGGACACCCCTTCACACTACCACAGATGGTCAAAACAGAGACTGTAAGAGATAGAATTGTTATTCATGGTTTACTGGAAAGAACTGGCTGGTGATGTATAAGGAGGCAGTCAGTGAGTGACATAGATAAACCAAGATTACCTCAAGGGACATCAAAAAGTGAAGGTTATCACAATGAGAAAATGCCTTTTATTTGGTAGAGAGTCTTCAGGGAGAAGAATTTAAGGAAAATGGGGAAGGTGTTAGAATGTGATGCTGACAGCACCCATCATGTTGATGGTGTCAATCCTTGCCAGGTGAAGACCAGGGGAACATGTATGGATTTGGAATAGTTGGGGATTTTAATCTTGAAGGGAGCATGAGCACATGCTGCCATGGTGTACCTGGGGGGGGGGGGGGGGGGGACAAGCAGAACAGATCACAGGGCTGTGTCTTTGAGGGGTGGGCATGAGGAAGTGTGGCAACCTCCATAGACCCCCTCTCCTTGAGTGGGAGGTGTCTAGCTAGAGCTCAAACCTAGGTACTAAAACTGATTGGTCAGGTTATGAACCAACCACCTGTCTCCCTGCTCACCTAAGGCAGCAAATACTCCCTGAACAGATAATCCTTTTCCTTTTCCTCGCATGGCAGGCCAGCAGAAGGACCTCTGAAATTTCAGTCCTTGGGTAAGGGTTCCCACCACAGCCATTAGGCTGTGGTGGTAGTGGGGGTGGGGAGGACTTGGGGTTCTTTCCCACATGAACCTTTCTTTCTCATGATGGGAGCCCTCTGATATCTTTCCTTCTTCTGCTTGTTTGACTGACCAGCAGAGATTTTGCTAAAACCTCCCACGTTTTCTCCCCATACTGTTGGCTGGAGATCTCTGTAACTCCCCATGTTCCCTTAAATAATAAAGTCTCCCACTATACCTTAGTATCTTGTCTATGATTTTAATTCTTTAACTTTGTAGGCAAGAATTTGGGTACTCCTTAAATTTTGGGGTGCATTTGAATTTTTGCTGGGTCTTATCTAAATTCTAATCCTCAGCTCACCCTGTTACAGAAGGAAGACGGAACACCCTAGATGTACATATCAGAAAGTGTTCTGTAGCTAAGTGATTCAATAATTCTTATCTTCAAGGAAAGCACACTGGAATAAAGTTAAACATGAAATTGGTAAAAAAACAAAAGTAATTACTTCTTTGGGGAAAGAGATATTTTATATTTTGGCTTCAGCATAATGAACTTATTTTTGCCTTTGCTTAGATAAAATTTATAAAGTATTCCTATTTTGTCTTTCTTTAGTACAGCTTTAGAATCTGAGGTTGATATTCTGTGGTATTTTTTATATGCAATAAAAATAATCTGAGTTACCTTCCAGATTTAAGTGCTGTTCTTTGTAGGTTTCAAAATAATGTTCTCGTTAGAAAGTGATGAGAGGAGCAAAAGAGCAACCTCTGCAGCAAGTCAGATAACCTATGCAAGGATAATGGAGATAGATACTGAGCATGTCCAAGATAGTCCAAAGCGTAAATCCAGAGGCTCAGAAAAGCTCATTTAAAACTCACCCACCATGACTCAGGGAAATTCGAGGGAGAGGTGGTGGAAAGAATGTAGGGGTCATGGTGGGGGAGAATATCCAGAGACATTGTCCTCCTCAGCAACACACACACACACACACACACACACACACACACACACACACAAAATGGCCTAAAGCTCATGAAATTCATAACCCTCCCCCCCATCCCATAGACTAATCCAGCAATCCCACTGAGGAAGGCCTTCAGTGAATTGAGGCCAGGGATGAGGGAAATGGGGATACCAACCAACATAAAACTTGTTCCATATTGTGTGTCTATTTTTCAACAATATATATTTTTTAAAAAGTTTAAAAACAGTTCCTCAATAGGATTCGAGGAGAAGTATCTGTAACCCAAACCTGAAATCTTCAAGGAGCAAGAGGAAGAGACCCAGGAATATGAACAGCTTCAAACAAAAATGTTAAATCTGATATGATATTAACGATATACATATCATAACGATATACGTAAGCAAAGAAAGATAAGGATATTTTCTCCCCTTCTTGTTAATGAGAAAGCCTGCCACCCATGAATGCTACGGGTAAGAGCAAAGCCATCAGGAAGAGGCTACTTTCTTTTAATTACAGCAAAAGATAGAGACAGTATTCACAGAGTAAAAGCAGGACACATGCTCGAATTTTCAGAAGATGCTAAGAAATAACAAGGTTAGAAAAAGATAGTTTTTTTCTAACATTATAGATACATGGAGATTGGCTTGGTTTTGTGGCAGTTGGTGTGGGTAAAGTTAGGAAGAAGCAATGAAACTTCCATGATCACCAAAACACTAGGCCTGCTTGACTGTGTAGGAGCAATCCTCATCACCACACAGGGAGCACTTTAACTCTAGCCTGTGGCTGACCTGCAGAAAGACACACTTATTCTCAGTATGTCCCACCATGTCAGGCTACGAAGAAACATTTGTTACTAGTTTGCTGAAATGTTTTTATTATTAGATTTATTTTAATGATGCATAAAAGCCAAGGAAATGACTCTGTTAGTTTTATGTGTTATAATGCATTAACTTGATATCACATATATTTGTAGAAAAGTCTTCAGGGGCTTCTTGGGTTTTTCTCTTTTTTTTTGACTGAGTAAGTTGAATAGCTAATTGTGGGTCTCATGTGCTTACTCTCTGTGTGTCTTAGCAGTTGAGTCAATAGGCACTCAGTTACTGCAGGTACTCATTATGCATTCATTATGTAGGCACTCGTTACATTAACATAAGCATTCCTTGACTATAGTGGGCTACTTGCTCCTGTTTATTTATTTGGTCCCAATAAAAGGACTTCAGCTTAAGCATGAGGGCTTTGAATCATACTATGGAACTAAATCCCCTCTACTGACGAAGGGTAATCACTTTTAGCTTTAATCCTTTACATCTATAAAATTGAGATAATAATAGAACATGGTTCAGAGGTTGTATAAAATCACAGAAACTAATCCATGTAAATATTCCGTATTTTCTTGGCATATAGACAATATGCCCTATACTCTTTAGTATAAGTGAATTATGTTGATTAATTGCTGGCTTATTATAGTTTTTTTTTCATAAATATGAACATGTAAGTGGCCAGCCCATACTAGTAATTTTTCTGGTTTGTCATTAATTGTGACACCAGAAAGCTTTCCAATGATAACATTGTTCTTTACTGTTCATTGATTCTTCAGTGCAGAGCACCAGCCACGGACAAGTGTCCAATGTATCTGTTGCTCATCCAAGAAGCAAGTGTCACTGAGCAGAGAGGCAACAGAAAGCCACATATTTGGGGGAATGAGAATCTCCACAAGCATCAAACTTTCTAACATCAACATGAAACTCCATCCAAGTAACACAGAAACCAAGTAATATGAGCCTCACTAAGCACGGGGATGTGACATAAAATAGCCAAGTGTGCCCTCTGAGAGGCAGGAAAGGACTTTTGTAAGGGCACAATTTCTGCTGGAGGAAGGATAGAACGCTTCACTTCTTCACATCCACCTAGTTTACTTGTTTTCTTTCAATTTCTATCCAGCCTTGGATCACCAGCTCAAATCAGCACTTTATTGATTTAAAAAAAAAAAAAAACTCTCACTCCAAAAGGAGTCATAAATATTTTATTTTGGAGCAAATATGAATGACCATGCCTCATGAACACAGATACTGGTTGCTTCAAATGCCATGTTCCAACATGGTGACAGTTGAATGAGGTTTTCTTAGAAAAAGAAAACAGAACAAAGTAACAAACCAAGGCACTTTTAAAGTAATTTAATAGAAACAACAAGTGGGCAGGTGATAGCAAAGTGGAGAAATCTCTTGTTATTGTTCTCAAATACTATCTGATTATATTCTTATCCTTTGGATAGGTGAAAGGTGTTTGCACATTCCAAAAGAGTTTACCTAATAGTCACAAGGATAATAAATCATGCATAGAAGTGGGCGATAAATGACTATATAATGGCTAAGACAGCCCATGATTACTTTGCTCCTAACCTGTAACACTATTTTCCAGGTTATTGAAGTTCTAATCAGTTATCTGCCTTGTACAATATTTAACATAGATAACCCCCTCCCAGCTGGATACTTCAGTTCAGAACTTCAGTGAAGTGTCATGATCCCTGAACCATTTAAGTGACAGCAGAATGAAGAAGAGATATTTTATGCTCACATTTTAAATCATGCTATTCAAGAAAAACAGCCATAACTAAAACTATTTTCCAAGTGTCTGATGTGGCAAGTACTGTGTTACCTGACCATTGGGCATACTTCAGAGACTAAGACATAGATATTTTGGTGAAGGAACTGATATAAACAAAAATACAAGTTTAAGAGCAGTTGTTTTAGGCTGGAGAATAACTTGGTAATGTGGGAGAAGATAGCTCTGAGGGTAACATGGTGGTTTGATTCGGTGTCCCTCATAAAAGTAATGTGTTCTGAATGCTTGATCCCCAGCTGATGGCTGTTTGGGGATTGGAACCTTATTGGAGGTATGTTGTTGGGTCTGGCTTATGGGGGATATAGCCCCTTGCCAATTTTTGGCACACCTTCCTGTGGTTTACACAGCGCCATGGAGGAGGTGATGTCCACCTTCTGCTTATGTCACCATTTTCCCTGCTATAATGGAGCTTCTCTTTGAGTCTGAAAGCCAAAATAAACCCTTCCATCAGCTTCCTTAGGTCAGGTTCTTTTTTGTGCAGTAATGAGAAAGCTGACTCCAACAGATAATATCTAAATTTCTAGGTTGTGTTACAATTCACTATCATTGGGAAAACAAAATAGTCACTTGGTGTGCATTTTTTTCCTTTGGAAGAGGTGGAAATTGAACAGTAATGCATTTGCTTTGCTGTGGATGACTATACAATTCTAAACTACAGAGGATGGGGCCGAAGCTGAGCAATGGGAATAGATGAGGGCAGACAAGGACACCTGGCTTTCCTCATTCCTCAACTTCTATTTTTATTCACAATAAGATTGTTAATATACAATAACCTTCAAGCATTTATCCTGGTCTGTAGTATTTCACTGTCATCAAGGTAACTAGGTGATTGCCAAGAATATAGTGGGTTTTGGAACACTTTCTTATCCCAACACTATGCGTTATTTTCTCTAGTTCCAAAATTCATAAACTATGGGTTGCAAAATCTTGGCAATAGTAAAAGGTTTCTGAGTGTACAATGACAAAACACCATTCCAAACCAAACATGTAATGAATCCTAGGTGTTTCTGGGAGAGCTTGCCCATGTTGCATCACACAACTTCACCACAGCCTTGGGTCTGAACACAATATGTGCACTTTGCACAGCACATGCTGTCATTCACTCAATGCCAACAAGTGCTGCCTGGAAAACTCAGACTCAGATTTGAGACTATCGTGTGCTATGAGTTGCCACATTTTACTGTGCATATAAAGTTTTCTGCCTTTGTAGAAACATAAGTGGTTCAGTTATTGAAAATGAAGACTTTTAATGTTTCACTAACATTACTGTTTAACAAATCCTTGGGCTGAATTGTGCTATAATGTTTGATATTATACATTACTGTTTGAGTTGCTAACTTGAGTTTCATTTAAAAAACATCAAATTAATTTTTTTGAGATTAGGACAGAATTGCAAACAGTTTCTAAAATGATGCTAAACCTGTTTCTGCTATTTTGTATTTTGTGTTTATATAAAACCGAGTTCTCAGCATTGACATTTATAAAGTCAAAATAATTGATCAATGCTGTAAAACACTAAAGATGTTCTGCTCCCCACAGAATCAAATCTTCAGCCAAGAGTTAATTATTTATGTATAAATCAAACAAACACTGGCTGGAGAGATTGCTCAGTGGTTAAAGAGCTTTTCTGCAAAGCCTAAGGAACCAGGGTTCGATTGTTCATTACCCACATAAAGCCAAATGCACAAGGTGGCACATGTGTCTGGAGTTTGTTTGCAGTGACTGGAGGCCCTGGTGTTCCCAATCTCTTCTCTCTCTTTCTCTCTCTCTTTCTCTCTTTCTCTATCTATCTCTCTGCCTCTTTCTATCTCTCTCATACATAAATAAAATATTCAAAATAAGTAAACAAACAAATCCTTCTCTTTAGCATTCAAAATTGTTTTAATCTTTAACAAATAATAAAATTATATGCATACCAAAGAATTATTTTAAGACACATTTCTTCATGATTTATTATCAGTAAATACTTGATTTGTATACCTATTTTATATTCTTATATACCTAGAATTATGTAAATACTTCTCAGGTCAAAAGGGATTATAAGTAGAAAAAGAAGCTCTGCTCTAATTAATGAGTGAAAGTGTCAGTTTATACTACAGACTTTGGGAATATTTTCCTGCTTATATTGACAGACTTCTGATGAGGGAATTTTTCCCCACAATATATCTGAAGATTCTTCTTTATCATATCCATCATTGGCACAAATGATATACTACTGACAGAGCAATGCAGCAATACCTCAAACCAGAATGGGCTAGGTCAAAAGTTTAATGGGATAGCAGTAGTTACGACCTGGGTAGAAGGATTATGAGTGCTGTTTCTCCCCAATATTTTTATTACTCTCTCTATACTTTTAAAATATCCATAATAAAGAATCATTGACTTAATAATCAGGAAAAATAGCTTAAATGAAATGTTTGGCAAAACTTCCAGATGATCTGTAGGCTCTGGCATAGTCAGGTGAAAGGGCTTTTATGAAAATTGCGCTGGAATTGGGTCAGCTCCGTGTCACGGATGGCTAAAGAAGACTAAAAGCAGGCACCATCATCAACATCAGCTGTCAAGTATTCTCAAGACCCTGGTTTTGTCTTATGAAAAATGGGCCAGACCTCCCAGAAGAGCTAGGAACAAACACAACCTTCCAAACTGGACTTATTCATCTGATGATTTTTGCAGGCAGCAAAGATGAAACCATCCTCTGCAAAAGTAATGTGGAAGGCAAATTAAACTGAAGATATTATGTGAGTTTCAGAAGATGGGAATTTTGATTCTATCTAGAAGAAAAAAGTGAATAGCCACTCACATTCAGAAGACACTGAGGGACAGTGTCAGTGTCCTTTCAGAGGAGTTTTCATTTTTGTTTATAAACATACAGTTACATTTCATTATGGAACCAGAATGGCTTAACAGAGTTGTTCAGACTGGTCTGTCACACATTACCAACAAATAGAACAGTCAAAACCAGTTACTATTTTAAGATTTTTTTAAAGGGCTTATTTCTAAAAGTTATATTTCTAAAAGTTTTGTTTAATTTTATTTTTTTCTTTTGAGTTACAGCACAGCAACACTTTTTAAGTTAAAATGAAATTTGGGGCTTTAATATAAAGACAGCTATGGAAACCAAATACTGCACTTATAGCATACAACAGAATAAACAGCCCAGAGATGTCAGGAGAATGGCACATTTTTGTCCATATTTGTCAAAAAGGAAATAAATTCATAAGCATCAAGCTATTTACATATAACAATCAAATAAGTAAAAACAAGAAGCAGTACCACTTAGGGTGATGTAACAAATTACATTTCCAACCCCTTATCAGATAATGGCCTAATCTATTAGCATTTGCCATCACACAAACCAGGTTGTGGTTTTGGTTTGAAAACAAATCAGTTCTTAACAAATGTCTTCAGTTCCTAGAAAGATTTTGTCCCAATATCAGATGTGGTGGCTGATAGCTAGCTGTTACAAAACAAGCTCTAAGAGGGGCCTCATCATTCATACATGAGGATGTCGTGATCCTCCTCAGTTACGGGGAATGAATTAGACTTCAGGAAACATTCCTTTTCTCAGACACATTTCGTCATGCTTCTTAAACTGCATCATGTGTGCTTATGGTGTTCTCCCCAGAAATCTCCATGGACACACCACATCCAGTCTTGTACTTTATGGCATTCTGTTTCATTTAGCCACATATTTATCCAGGGGACAATATGTTGCCTGGTTCTCCTTCCAAGATGTACTTTACAAACTTATTTGGAATTCTTTCAATCCCTGATAAGTAAACTTAACTGAAAGCATTGGGAGAAAGGTGGAAGAGGAAATCATGAAAGAAAACTAGAATAGGTTTTTAGAAAGAGTTTGCTTGAAAGTTGTCAAAGATACATCGACAACAGTACTGAAGCTTCATGGCATTGTGAGTGTTCCTGACGCCACCAAAGCACACACTTAAATGGTCCAAATGGTAAATTTTATAAGGATTTCTCCATAATGAAAAAAATTAGTCTAAGCAGAAAGAACACTAAGTCCTTTACTGCAGACTTACAGCTTCTCAGAAAATTGTCTAGGCAAGTGCTTTTTAAAATATTAGCAGCTGCCCTTTTGTGAATCATGAAATCATTTTACATATAACACTGAAGTTGTTTATAATATAGAAGCAAAAATATTTAAGTGTATCACATTTAGTTTGGTTAAGTATAGTTTAGCTTAATATAACCCTGATTCAGTCATATGTCTATATGCTGTATGTGTGCATTTAGGTAGTATATTGTCATAAAAAACATCATATGCTATAATGAATAAAGCTTAAGATGTCTAGTCCTGCCAAATGTTTTTGTTTGGTATTTGGTATTTTTAAGTAGGATCTTCCTCTTAGCTCAGGCTGACATTAACTATGTAGTCTCAGGCTGGCCTTGAGCTAACAGTGATCCTCCTATCTCTGCCTCCGGAGTTTTGGGATTAAAGGCATGCAGCAACATATCAGTTTTAGCCTAACTTTTAATCTGAGAAAAAAGAAGAGGTAAATTTAATGGTAAATACAATCCATAGTAGATTTAACTAGTCAAGTCAGGTATTGGCATATGCCAAGATTATAGCTATGTTCAATTTTTAAACAATTCAATGATAAAACTGTAAAATTGGCATCAATTAACAGAATGCATTGTGATTTGTTAGTTACAAAAATGACTCAAAATGTAACCCTGAAAATTACTGGAAGCTTCTCCATACCAAGGAACACAGAAGTATAGAAATAAAGGAAGGTGGTTTTTTTTTTTTTTTTTTTTCTGTTTTTTCGAGGTAGGGTCTCACTCTAGCCCAGGCTGACCTGGAATTCATTATGTAGTCTCAGGGTGGCCTTGAACTCATGGTGATCCTCCTACCTCTGCCTACCAAATGCTGGGATTAAAGTTGTGCACCACCATGCCTGGCTAGGAAAGGCTAGGAAAGTGCTTTTGAAAATTTAAACAAAACCTCACAAAGAGAAAGTAGCACTGTTCAGGTACTATTTCTGAGTAATTGTGAGAAGGGACATATTTTTGAGTTCTTTTAAAATGTAATCATTTTAGATGGGACCAATTATCTAGGATATATGTTGCCTTGCCACAAATCTAAATTATTTCACTACAGTTCTGACCACAGGCATCTATGAAACATATGCTGGATATTTAGAAAGTGTAAGAAATTGGACCTAAACCTAGAAGTTGATACAATTAATTTTTTTCTAAATTTGATCAAATAGTTTTCTTATCTTTATTCCCAATATTAAGAAATATTGAGTGATTGTAAAGGACATATATTTCCAGCCAAAGTTAAAATTAAGGCACACTACAATTCTTAGCAGTTTGTTACAGTCAGGCTGTCCGTCAGCGATGAGATCATTGTTCTGCAGGGTCCTTTATCCTCTTCTGCACATATGGCTCTTCTTCCTGATCTTCTGAGACCCACCAAGCTCAATATGCACTCCTGGCAGCGAACAGCGGGATCTGATTATTGGTTTAAATCATCCATCAACAAGTGCCAGATGGTTTCCTGGAAGACCTGACCAATGAGAACATGCTATGCATCCTAAGATGACATTGACCCCCCACATAGTGGGTTATCAGTAAGGACTTGCTGACAATTCAGACTTAAAACTTCCTGCTTCCAGGAAGGCTGATAATAAAAATCCCAAACCATGGACACTTATGCAAAAGTCGCCTCTTCTCAAGCACGCAAAATAGTTCTGTGCAACACTCATAAATATTTCCAAGTTTTTTCTCAGACAGGGGAGCTTTTCCATGGCTTAAGACGCTTTGCGGTAGAGACCCTGAGATAAACTGTGTTGAAGGCAGCTAAGGAGACAGTGCTTCCCTCACTTAGGGAAGAAGAGGAGGGAGTACCTTTGCCCTTGAAGAGCTGAAAGGTATTGTTTTCCAAAAGGACAGAAACCAGTCACCTAAAGAAATAGGCCTGAGGATTACAAATGAGCCACGGAGGAATCTAGAACTCTTTGATGCTTAGAAAAAGATGGCTCTACCATGGAAAGGTAAGCCAACTGTGCCCGTCTAACAGGAAGAAATGTGCCTGTCAGAACCATAGATAGTTAGACAGAAGGATAGAGTTGTACATGTCAACAGAGACTTTTGGTCTGGTGATCAATTCGGGAAATATAAGAAATCCACAGAGGTGTCACTGAATGAATGGACAGAGGTTGCTCTTCAGAGATGAAAGGAACGGTGAAGAGAAACACACGTGGAATTCAAGTTCTACAAATCATAACTGGGAGACTCATTAAGACTGCTGAAGACTAACCTAAGAGCACCCACACTGAAGTGCTACAGAGCTGCACAAAGCACCCGTGAACTCCGATGCTTCTGAGAGTGTCACTGAGCTCTAGTCCACCAGTCTTTCTTAATCTCCCGAGGAGGTCAGTGGACTCAGGGAGGATTAAGCAGTAGAGTAACCCAGCTAACCCAAGATGCAAGCCTAGAAATAAGTCTGAAAATGATCAAGATAGTTTTAAACACTGCAATCTCCTGCCAGAGAAAAGTCCAACACTAGTCAGAGAATCACAAAACCTGGACTTTCAATAATATATCATTAATGATGCATAAAGTCTAATGAAAAATCCCTGACAGGACAAGAAGCAAATAAACTATAACTCATAAAGCTGGAAAACTTCAGACAATGAAAAAGACTTAGAAATCTTAAAAGTAGAAGACTGAAACTCTTAAACATATTAGAAATGTACTCCACATGCTCCGAACTTAAAGTATAAAATATTGGCAACAAAAACAAAACATTAAAAAAGAGAAAATTCTGTAGATAGATATGCATGACTTTCATTAGATGAACTGAACAGCACATTAAACACTACAGATAAACACACAAGGAAAAAATCTGGCTACTTTTTGTAAAATTTATAATCCCCTACCCCAGCAATCCCATTGAGGAGGTCCCCCAGAAGGTTGGGGAAAGGGAGGAGGGAAATGAGGGTATCACCACAAGACTTACTCATATAATATATCTGATTAGTAACTATAAATAAGTTTATTTTAAAAGTTCAATGAGCTTGAAGTTACAGCAACAGAAACTATAGAAACATGCTTGAAGCAAAAAAAGTTATTTAAAAATTGAAAGATACTAGATATATAATCATCTCAGAATCTCCTGCATGCTCCCCTGGAAAAGAACAAAATTGATTAGGAAAATGTTGTTAGTATTTTGTGCATTTTTTAATTTTTATTTTGAGACAATTTCTTGCTATGGGGTCAATCGAGCCCCATATGACTAAAACTCCTGTCACCCTAGTGAGTGCTGAAGTTCCAAGTATGTTCCAAGGATGCCTGGCTGATGAGGAAAATATTTAAAGACCCATATAGACAAAATGTTTCCAAATTTGGTTACAAATATAGAGCAAGAAATACAAGAAACTAAAAAATGGAAAGATGTAAAAAAGATAGATCATAATCAAATTGTTATAAACCCACCAGGGAGAAACACTGAGAACTTAAAAGCAATTCCTATATATACATGCAAATGTGCTCAGTAAATTTAATTTATTTAATCAAGTAAATATTTAAAAAAGATTTAATTAATTAGCTAACTTCTTTTGTTTTATTTTATTTTTGTGACCTACTAGGTTTAAATAGGATTGCATGCATGAGTATGGGTTTTGGGTTATTTAGCAAAGTGTGGACACTTGCCAGCAGCTACACCACTGAAGATGGTTTCCCCTCCTGGGACAACCATTAACTACCAATCCTTCCATAGGGAGAAGTGGAGATTCATAAGTCCATCCCCCACCCATGACAGCTGCAAGGTATCCACACCTGCCGCACTTCCCCCTTCCCATCCTAAGGCTCGTACATTCTTTCTGCCTCTTCTTCTGCAGTGTTCCCTGAGACTTGGAGGGGGTGATACAGATATATCACTTATGGCTGAGCACTCGACAGTCACTTATTCTCAGCACTTTGACCAGTTTTGAGTTTGTGGCAACCACCGTGAACTGCATAAAGCAGCTTCTGTGAGCACCTCAAGGAAGCAGAAAAAGGGGAACCAATCATGTTCATGATGGGCATGGTGCTACATGCCTGGAATACCAGCACTCAGAAGGCTGAGGGACCCTCCCTCAGCATCAGTTCAAGGACACCTTGAGAGGGATACACACTGCCTCAAAATTTTTTTTTTTTAAATCAAATTCAAAACTGTTATAGGAATAGAAATAATAAAGATGAGAATAAAAATAAATAGAATGGATATTAAAAATGATACAATGGGGCTGGAGAAATGAGTCAGCAGATAAGGTGTTTGCCTGTAATGCCTCAGGTCCTGGGTTCATTTCCCCAGTACCCATGTAAAGCCAGATGTACAAAAAGGCATCAGCATCTGGAGTCCATTTGCAGTGGCTCCAGGCCCTGGCACACCCACTCCCCATTCTCTCTCTCTCTCCTTGCAAATATAAATAAATAAGTATATAAATAACTAAATAAATAACTAAATAAATAAATAAGGGCTGGAGAGATGGTTCAGAGGTTAAGGCACTTGCCTCCAGTGCCTAAGGCCCTGGGTTCAGTTCCCCAGGACCCACATAAGCCAGACCCACAAGGTGGTGGTCCTGGTGCTCTTGCTCTCTCTCTCTCTCTCTCTCTCTCTCTCTCTCTCTCTGTATCTCTGCTTGAAAATGAATAAAATAAAAAAAGAAAATTACGTAGCATTATTATGAAAATACAAAAATATCTAAAGAAATACCTTCATAGAGTAGAATAGTTACTAATATTAAAATATAAATTCTTCCTTAATTGTTTTTTATATTTTAATATAATCTTCATTGGAAAACCCTGTCAGACTTTTTGGAGAATTTAAAAAGTCAATTCTACAATGTGTATAGAAGTCCAAAGGACCATGCTGAAATCCTTTGAAAATTAGTAAAGACTTAATGAAAACACAATAATAAGACAGTTGAGGTATTGATTTACAGCAAAGGGCAGAATAGAATCCAGAAATAGAGAAATCCTTATTATGTCAACTTATTTTTTCTAATATGGCAAGGCAACTGAAGTGGATAAACAATATTTTTCTATGACACACAGTACTAGAAGATTTGCATTTAGATGTGTAACATACAAATGCCATGCTTTGTCTTACATCACAAAGTGTAACTTGAAACATATCATGGATATAACCATAAACTCTAAAAATACATAACATTTAAATGAAAATATATTAAACAATCTTTTGAGTATGCAGTTTCTAGAAACTAGTCACATAAAGTCCCAAATATGCATATATTTTAATATGTGTGTGTGCGCATATGTATTTAGAGTAATCACAATTTACATTTTTTGTTATTTTGAGGAAATATGAAAATTTAGGCTATAGAACAGAAAAACCATTTTCTTCATATTTTTTATATTATCTACTTATTAGCAAGGAGAAAGTGATGTGGGTACACCAGGGTCTCCTGCTACTGCAAATGAACACCAGATGCATGTGCTACTTTTACTTACAATTCTGGAAGATTGAACCCAGTAAAGCAGGCTTTGCAAGCAAGTGCCTTAAACCAATGAGTCATCTTTCCTGCCTGAAAAATACTGTTGGTGCATGTGTAAAAATTTTTAATGTAAAATATATAAAATATGTACAATAATAATGAGAAGTCAAGCAACAAATTAAAACTAGGCAGAATATTTGACTGGACACTTCACAAATGAAGGCATACAAATTAAAATGGGTATATAAAACAATGTCATTATTTCAACTCTTCAAAGAAATGTCCATTAAAACCATAAGAGATTAAAATTTAAAAGTCAATAAGGGAAGTATTGATGAGGATTAAGAAATGGAATTTTCATAAAGTACCAATAGGATTAAAAATGAAACAGATTCTTTGGGAAATAGTTTTGCAGTGTCTCATAAAAGTAAACCATACATGCATCATTCATACAGTCCACTAATTACATCCTTAAATTTTTACCCAGAGAAATTAATGCACTACACAAAAATCTTGTTCATGAATGTTCACATCAGTTGAGGTCATAATCGCAAAATCCTAGAAATAATCCTAGTGTCTATATCATGTGGTATAATCTACTTAATGGCCTGCCACCCAATAATAAGAAGGAAAAATCTTCACTATGGCCTTTGATATGTATAACATATGGATGACTCCCAGAAACATAGTGCTCAGGGAAAGTGATCAAGTTTTCAATCTATGCTTTATTGTTCACTGATACAAGGTTCTAGCAAAGGCAAATGTATCTATGGTGGTAGGAAACAAGCCTATGAGTATTTGTTGAACTGGGAAGTGTCTTGGACATTACTTAGTTAGACACTCAAGATAACTTTTGAGGGCAAAGAAGATCATTTATGTCATAATGCAGGTTGAGGGAATACAAATGCATACATATATCCAAACTAATCAAGCATTATACTTAAAACAGGGGAACTGGGGATAACAACTCATTGTTTGCCCACTAAATATTGTAACTCATTATGGACAATAAAAAAACAGGTGCATTACATTGTGTTATTTATTATAAATTATGCCTCATTAAAGAGGACACAATTTATGGGATTAGATATGCATGCCAAACAACTGCTTTGTAGAACATCTAAGAAAGAGGGAAATTAAATGAAATACTTAAATAGGGGCTTCTCTATAGACTATTATTATCCCTTTGTATTTAATGAGATAGATTGCAATACATGAAGATTTATACTGTAGTTGTGTTGTGAGTTAGTGCGATGTTGGTTACAGGTTATTTAGCTTTTATTATGATTAGCTATGTTTCCTTCATCAGTAATCTCTCCAGTGTTTTGTCATGAAAGTATGTTAGATTTTTGTCAAAGGTCTCTTCTGCATCTATTGATATGATCACACATTTACATTTATCATTATACATATATTGGACCATCTGTGCATCTCTGGAATAAAGCTGACTGGAGGTGAATAGGGTTTTTAGTATATATTATTGAATTCAGTTTGCAAGTTTTAAAACAATATTTATTTGTAAGAAAAGGAGGGAAGAAGGGAGGGAGGGAGAAAAGGAGAGAGGGAGGGAGAAAAGGAGAGAGGGAGGGAGGGGAGAGAGAGAGAGACAGAGAGAGAGAGAGAGAAGAGAGAGAATATGGGTGTGCCAGGGCATCCAGAAACTACAAACACATGCATATGTCACTGTGCATCTGGCTTTATGTGGACACTAAGGAATTGAACCTGGGTTGTTAGACTTACAGGCAAGCACCTTAACTGCTGAGCCATCTCGCCAGCCCAAGCTTTTACAAAATATTTTTAAAAGTTATTTGAGACAGAGACAGAGAGCAAGAGAGAGAGAGAGAGAGAGTGCTAGAAAAATGGAGAGCGAGAGAAAAGAGAGAAAATGGGTATTCCAGGATCTTTTGCCAATGAAAACAAATTCCAGATGCATGCACCACTTTGTGCATCCGACTTTACATGGTCATTGGGGACTTGAACACAGGCTGTCAGGCTTTGCAAGAAAGCCCTTTAACTGCTGAGCTATCTCTCCAGCCCAGTTTTTAAGTATTTTATTGAAGTTTTTATATATATTGTCATCAGGGATATTGACCTATAGTTTTATTTTTCTGTTATAACTTAATCTGGTTTTGCTATTAGTTATTATGGCTTTGTAGAAAAAATTAGGGAGCATTCTTTATTTTCTATTTTATGGAATAATTTGTGAAGCAATAATAGTTCTTTAAACATCTTTAAGACTTGTGCAGTGAACCAGTCTGGTCCTGTAACTTTTTCAATTGGGAGATTTTTAATTACTGCTTCAATCTTATTGCTTGTTTAAATGGTTTATCACATTTCAATTTAATTTTGATAGATCATATCCATCAAGAAATTCATTATTTTTTGCTTTTCAAATGTGATGCAATATAGATTGTAAGTATGTTCTTATGATTCTTTTAGTTTCATTGTTATTTATTATAATGTCTCCTTTTTATCTGTAATCTTATTGATAAGGTTCTTCATTTTATTATTATTAATTTGGCTAAAGTTTTTCAGTCTTGTTTTATTTTTCAAAGAATCAATTCTGCTTCATTAAGTCTTTTAATTTTTTTCATTTCTATTTCATTTATTTATCCCTCATCTTGTTCTTTTTCTTTTTTAATATTTATTTGTAAGGAGAGAGAGAGAGAGAGAGAGAAAAGAGAAACAGAGAGAATGGGATTGCTGCTGGGGACTCAAACCCAGGTCATTAGGCTTTGCAGGCAAGCACCTTAACCACTTAGCCGTCTCTCCAGTCTGTAATGTTTTTCTTTCCATTGATACTTTTGGATTTACTTTGTTCTTCCAAGGCCTTCAGATGTATCCTTAAGTGTTTTTTAACATATGATATTGTTTTTGTAATATAATCATTTAGAGCTATAAATTTCCCTCTTAAGACTATCTTCATTGTGTCCCAAAGATTTTGGTATGTTAGGTTTTCATTTTCATTCAACTATAGGAATATTTTATTTCCTTTTTAATTTCATTGATGACCAACTCATTGTTCAGTTGTGCAAACTTAATGAGTTTTTTTCAATTTGTTGAGACTTGCTGTTGAAAAGAATATTTATTCTATAGTGTTTGAATGACATGTTCCACAACTAGTTTCTGATTAATTTTCATTTCCTTATTTTTCGTTTATTAGAATGGCAACATGTGCTTGTTTCCTGGTTCCATTGCTGGGAATTGTTTTTCCATCCTTTTACCCTGTGGTGGTTTCATCCATGTGTCCCCCACAAACCTAATGTGTTCAGAATACCTGATCCCTAGCTGATAGCAATTGGAACCTTGTTTTAAGTGTGTTATTGGGGGCACTCTTAAGGGCATTATAGCCAGCTTCCTCTTGCCAGTGTTTGGCACATCTTCCTACCTCTATTTGCAGTGCTATGGAGGAGGTGATGTCAACCCTCTGCTCATGCTGTTGTTTTCCCAGCCATCATGGAGCTTCCCTCAAGACTGCAAAATAAACCCTTTCCTCCACAAGCTACTTTTTGGTCAGGTTCTTTGTGTCATCAATGAGAAGTATGACTACAACCATTTTGGTACTAGACAATGGGGTCAGCTATTGCTGCTGGAACCCTGATTCTGTGGCTTTGGCCTTTTGCAACTGATATGCAGGAGGAGGAACATAGATGGATTTGAAACCTTGGCCTAAGAAATGCCTTTCAGTAAGAACAGCTTGATGGACTATTCTGGTCAGAGTTGAAAGACCTGAATGCAGTAAGAACAATGTACTGTGAAGCTTGGTTTATGAGGGTGAGAAAGAACTTTGTTGGGATGGTTTAGAAGCAGTTTGTGTTAGAGACTTGCTGCATTCTGTATGCCTGTGTCCTGAGAACTTGCACATTTCTTTCTTTGCATAGAAATCGACTGGTCTGAGCAGATGGAGATGGCACAGAAAGAAATGATATCTTTGAGCCAAAACGGCTGCCCATTTAGCTGCAATTGTTTGAGAGATGACAGCCATTGAGATTGCGCCAGGTGATCTGCATTGGGACAGCAGGAAGAATGCAGGCTCTTTTGAAGTAGTGCACCTGAATATTGAAGTTTTCTTCCTCTTCAAAGTTGAATTTTTCCCCCCTGGATTAACAAATTGGTAGCCCACCTGGTACTATGGAATATAACAAATGAAGGAAGAGAGGGTTATTGGATTTGCAATACTGTTTTGGTTTTTGGAAATGGCCCTAGGCCATGTGAAGCAGGTGTGTTGGATTATCTTTGCCATGAGAATGAACTGTGGGTTGCATTGAAGACCCAGTGAGATGCCAGGACAGAGATAGCTACCAAGGAGAGCAGCTGCCAAAGGATGAAGTTTTCCTGGACTGTGAGCAGCCAGGAGGGAGGGAAAGAGTTGGAACTCCAGAAATTCTTCACTGATGAGAATTATTGGACTTGGAGTTATAGAGTTTGATGTTTCCCTGTTTGTTTTAAATCTTTCCTATGCCCATTGCTATCTTTTGTAGTGTGAATTTGTTCTGTGCTACTATGTTTTTTTTTTAATTAGGGGGTATTATGGTTCAGTTAAAAAACTTAGATTATGGGGATGTTTGAACATCATTGGGTTTGATAAAAACCTATGGAAACGTTAAAAGTTGAACTTAATTTATTGCATTTTATGTCATATATGTTATCAGTTTATGGGGGGCCAGGGGCAGATTGTGGTGATTTGATTCCGGTGTCCCCATTAAAGTTAGTGTGTTCTGAATGCTTGAACCCCAGCTGATGGCAGTTTGGGATTGGAATCCTGTTGCAGCTGTGTTGTTGGGGGTGGGCTTGTGCGGGTTATAGCTTCCCCTTGCCAGTGTTTGCCACACCTTCCTACTCTGTTTGCAGTGCTGGAGCAGAGGTGATGTCTACTCTATATTCATGTCATAATTTTCCCTGCCATGATGGAGCTTCCTCTTGAATCTGTAAACCAAAATAATCCCTTTCCTTAACAAGCTGCTTTTTGGAAAGGTTATTTGTGCTAGCAATGAAAATGTTGACTACAACATACCCTAAAGTAGTGTGTCTGCCTTTGATGGTGAAGTAAGTTTCTTAAAGGCAGGAAAAGGATGAATCCTATGCTGTGTTCCAGCCTGTTAGTCAATTTTTTTGATTAGTAAATTCTGAACATTAGTATCCTGAGTTATTGTTGAATACTATGTGTTAATTCCTGTCATATTTGCGATTTGTTGAGTTTTATTTTTTTTGAACTTTATTTGGTTAGCAGCTGTTCTATCATTGGTTATTGTTTATTCCTCCTGTATCCTCTTGCGTATGCTTATTTGGGTCTTCAATGTAAACTATCCTATCCAGTACCATAGAGCTTGATTAATGCTCTTAATTTCCTTTAACCTGCTTTTATCATAGTTTTTTCTTTATCCTTCTATTGTGGGAGATACTTTGCTAGGTTTCATAGCTTGGGTTCATAACTGTGGTCTCTCAATACTTGAAATATATCAAGTTCTTCTGGCTTTTAGAGTTTTCATTGAAAAATCAGCTGTTATGGTCCTGATTTTGTATGTAACTAGATGTTTCTCTCACATAGCTTTCAGTGACCTTTCTTTTTTCTCTATACTAAGTTTTTTTTAACTGTAAAATTTTATGAGTTTTTTGTTAATCTTTATTTTTCATATATATTGTTCCCCTATTATATATATTTATCCGCTCTCCCCTGTTCCCATTTCCCTGGGGCCCTCCTTAGTAGGGTTATGGTATTCACTGTGGGTTCATGAAGGTCACAGTCAGTCCCATTGTGGTAGAGGATAGGGACCATGCTTCAGGGTATTCCTACCCACTCTGTGGATCTTACAGTATTTCTGCCCTCTCTTCCACAATGTTCTCTGAGCCATGATAGGCCTATTGGCAGTCTTTACTCTCTGGATTTCTGCTTTGATAGGTTTTGATTGATCACCATTGCTCTTGAGCTGGTTGTCAGGCTAGCAGTAAGAACAGTATTCTTGTTGCCACGTCCTCTGATACTTCTCACTGGGAAGTGTAGAGGTGGCACGTCTCATGGTGGTCAGGCAGCGATCTTTTTGTTTTATCAATGTTTTTCTCAACCTTCTATAAAATAAAACAGATTCTCTAGCCAAAATTGAGAGCAGCTTAGGTTAAAGGAAATATGTAATGTTATTTCAGAGACTTTTCAGTGTAAAAGCCCACTCTTCTCCAGAGAGCAGTGGGGTCTTCTCTCTGAAGTCTGACTTGGTTTACAGTACCAGATATGAGTTCTCTTCCACTGAGTGGGTCCCATGTCCAATCAGAGAGCACTTGGTTACCCACAGAGGCTGCATGTCACTATTTCACAAGTGTGTACTTCCTGTCTGGTTGGTCGATTTCATAGTCTGCAGTGTCCTCTGCTTCTTCATGCTCTTGGTGACCATTGTTTTCCAACAGCTCCCATAAAGCTTTCCAGCACTTTGAAGGTTAGGCAGGAGGGAGCTAGTCTCCCATTGTCTCCAGCATAGAATTGCAACATCCTATGACCACAATCTGTGGCATCTTCAGAAATTGGGTCTTCTCTTATGTAATATTCTACTTTTTCATGTATTTTTTGGGTTTTGGCTGTTCAATAAAAATACCAATGAATACCTATGTGTGAAAATATAGCCATGGCTACAGAACATCAGAACAATGGTGGTAGCCTATGTTATGGGTATATTAATGACTGAACTAAACTTCTTTTCAGTTTCTTTTCCCTCAGGCTGCTGCTAGAGGCAGCATGCCCACTCTTGAGCTGAGTATACCAAGAGTTAGCTCTTCCTCTTCTCAGACTCTGCTCCTCATTACAGGTTGCTCACATCTGGATAGGAAAGTTGTGGAAGTTAGTCTTTTCTAGATTCATGGCTGTTCCTCCCCCAAATAAGGAAGACATATATTGTTGGGGTGGGCTTTAGGGTGTTGCAGCCAGCTCACTCCTCCTAGCACTCAGTTTCATCTCTTCTACTGTTTTTCTACCTGCTCTGGTAAGGTGATGTTCAGCCTCTGCTCTACCATCTTTTCCCCGCCATTCTGAAGCTTCCTCTCAAGACTGTATGTCAAAATATACCCCTTCCTCCCACACACTGCATTTGATTGGTATTTCATCCCAGCAATGTGAAGGTAACTAAAACATTTATACAGTATTAGAATTTAAAGGCATAATTATTCACTTATGAATGGGCAAAAAAAGTCACTACCCACCCTCAGACTATAGTGATCACATCATTTTTTTCTATTTTTTAAGTTTTACTAAATATACAAAGCCCTGGGTAAAGGCCTGGAACTTTCAAGGAAGACCAGGCTGACCTAAGAATTGCACATATCCTCCTGTTTTTGCTTCCCAACTGCTAAGATTACAGAGATGTAGCACTATGCCATCATTAATTCTTTTATTGTATACTTCCTGAGAGTTTGCAATGTGACAGGCACTGTACACCCTGCCAGTAGTATAAAGATGTGACAGAATTTTTCACCCTAAAAGGTCATAGAACATGCATTTGGATTATTATCTCCATATATTTTTGTTATCAGCAACAAACTATTTGAAAATTTATGGTAACTCAAACATATCATCTTTTCTCTGCTTTCACTCAAACTCATGCAAATGAACCAATTTATGAGACTGAGCACTACCTACTGCACTAATGAGGTACCTAACACATGAACCAATTTAAAGAGAGTTAACGTGATCCATGGAAATGGTATGAATTACATCATAATGAATGAAAAGCAAAAGAGATTTATTTTGTCCTCAAATTATTTTCTGGTGGAACTTATCCTATGACATAACAATGTTCTTTTATACGTTGGTTCAACAATTAATTTAGTTGGCCACTCCATCAATACTATAACAGTACCTTATATGCATCTCTATCCACTATGACTGGAAACTCATCACATGACTTAGATACTTCTTCATTTGTACCTCACTTCATAGCTTAGTCATAACTACCTATGAGTGACCTCTCTGAAAAGTAACAAAAAATTGATCCATAAAAATAAACAGAGCAACAATCACACAGCAACAACCTACTGTGGCAGCCAAAGAAAACATCTGTACTGAACACAGAAAAGAATTGTCTCCATTCACATACAAAACTGAATAAAATGAAATTCAGACATTATTAATTGATCCAGGATGTCCCAGAACTTCAAGACCTACAGCTGTGAAAAGTCATTATTTTGTTTTTTTTTTTTTTAAAGCAGCATACCAGAATTTCTCCATGCATTTAGTGAGATGGGGGAAGAGAATGGGAATTAGTTTCTATGACAATTTGTCAAATATAGGAGAGAATCAAAAAGATGGAAATAATGATCCATATATACACTAAGACAAACCATATGAGCTAAATTAAAATTCATTTGCAAGGCACTTAAGCCAATTATTTATTCTTCCAGATTTTGAAATAAATAATTAAGTAAATCATAAATTCCTTTTATATTTTAGTTTGAATTGTGCCAAAAAGGAGAAAATCTTCACAATGTTAAAAGATACACGTCAAGAAGTATTTTGAAAGGTCAATTGGCAGATCATGAACATTTCATCTTCCCTTTCCACATGCAATGTGGCTGAGAACTATTCATAGACTCTTCACAGATGATGTTCTTAGGACACACTCGATAGTTTACAAGCTATATATTCTTGTGTTTACTTTATGAATAGATAAGCAGCCAAAATAACGTGAGTTTTAAGATAGGTATAATTTTGTAATAAACTATAATCTAACATCTGCACATCTCAAAATATTACATATTTGGTTACTTCTTGGGGAAATGTCTCTGAAAGTCTCTAGATTGCTTTTCTATGCACTTATCCCCACTTTGCTTCTTACCCTCAGCACACCTTCCAGTCTCTCATGAGAGAGAATACAACTTTGCCCAAAATGTCTTCATCACAATGATTATCAAGGTCTTCACATATTTAAAAAAAGATAAATCCCATTATATTTCAAGCATCCCCCCACCCAGGAACAGATTTCTGGAAATTTGGAAGATTTTTTTTTGTAGTTCTAGATTTTAAACGCTAACACTTTTGAAAGCCCCTAGGTTCAGGAATTTTTCCCATAATTTTTACACACAATAATTAATCTGTCCAATGAGATAGCCCTAGGAATTAAGTAACCCTATCATCATCCAATAAGTGTGATAACTGGATCACAGAGAAGTGACTTTATTCAAGGTAAGCAGGCTTGAGTCAGAATTTAAACATGCATTCTTCTAGAGTAAGTACACATGATCTCTATGCTTTTAGCATCAAGGAACTCAGAGTAATACAAGTGACAGATATATAATTTATCTTCATGGTTTAAGTATCAGTGTGTTTTCTCATTTGTTCATTTGTTTTGGGAAAGGCCCCTTTCTTTGGCTCTCAGGAACCGAATGGCTATTCCATTGGGACTCAGTTACAGAGAGTTATAAGTCCAGTTGACTTCCCCACCTGATCACACAGAACAATTGTTTTCCAACTACTTGAATGATGTGACTTACCATTTCTCAAACATTTCCAGCTATCTTCTGTCTCAAGGACTTTTTCTTTTCTATCTCAATTTCCTCTTATCTCTCAGTGGGGGAAAACAACCTAAAGAGGAATCTAAATCTCAAGGAATGGACCCTAAATTTCTACATCTAAATTTCTAAGCAAATAGCCTTAAATAACCTTTATTGTTAGAAAAGAATAGATACCAAGTGCTTGCTGCACACAGCTATAAATTGTTTAATATCATCTTAAGAGAAAGGTCTAGGACTACTAGACAAAACAAGGTTTTCTCATTAACTCTTCCCTAAGTCAGAGGTACATTCACACTATAAATGAATCTCTAGTACATTGCGGATCATCCCACACTTAGAAATTTAGAGCAGGAAGAAGAGAAATAGTGATAGATGTACTTTATAGATTAATTTCTCACATCCACTAATCACTGAGGCAATAAGCTATCTTAAAGCAGCCAACAAATCAGTCTTATTAGATACCTTTAGGAAGTCCTGGGTGTTCACAAAGTGTTAAAATATAATAAAGGAAAGAATGAGAGTGAATATTTTGTACTTTAGCATGTAAGTGAAGATGCAGAATTATCTGAAGCAATGGTGATTTTCAGTGAAACTTTGAGTCATTAAATAATTTTAAGTCTGTGTTAAATTCGATCGAGCATAGAATCAGCAAATAATCCTTGACCTTTACGGATTCTTGTCCATGCACTAGGCATTTGAAAACCTGCATTTCTAAGCAGTTTTCTAGATAAAATGCTAATGGTTTTAAACGATGCTGGGGGCACAGAAGAGGAAGAATACCTGCCCACAAATCAGGAAATCAGAAATAATATTTGTAAAAGAAGTGAGATTTGAACTGGAGCCTTGAAGGATGATTAGTCTCCCTACAGAGTGAGCATCTGAAGCAGGCCCAGAGGACCCAACATATAAGGACTCCAAGTACCCTTTCAGAGGGGGTTTCCTATGATGGGGCTTTGAAAACTCTAAGGTGATGTTATTTCTTTCTCTGAGATGGAAAACCAGAAGAAAATGATGACCAAAGACAAAAAAGATTAGCCTGGAGGAGAAGATGAAGAGGTAAATAATTAATTTCTGACAAATAAAAGTTGCCAATTAAATGGCTAAGTTCAAGAAAGATATATATGTTTTAGGACCATTATTCTATCATCTTCTTTTTGGATTTCTCTAATCATTTTACCTGGAAAATCCATGTAGATAACTTCTATTTTTTGCATCTGCTTTTGTTGTATTTGCCAAATCAGTTGCAACTGTCATGCTTTCTTTATTTTTCCTCCTCACGTTCACTTTGTCAAGTGAAACTCAGGAACACCCCTTACTTAGTGGTTGGATTTTATATAACTACTAAGCTTACACTGACTATGCATAGCGCATACATTACTGCTCACATTTGTTTGGTACTAGCACTTTTTAAAAGGAATGAATCTGCATTATTAAAATGATCTTTATTGGTAGAGACAGTTAAATTTCAAGAGCTGTCACAATCTAATGCTGTGGTCTTTGGGGTTGTTTTGGAGCACAGTACAAGCACATTGCACAATACAAAACCCAGCTGCTTGTCTTTCCTGTGCGATGAATTCTTTGGGAAGCCGGATATCTGGCTATTAGTATATATCCATGCTCCGGTTCCACTCTTTCAAATAAAGTCTTTGTCTGACAGATGTTGTACAATCTTCTCCAGACCATAACCACATCTGGCACACAATGAAGGCTGTTGTCAATATTCCAATGGAGGAGCCATTATGTTTGCCCCAGATCGTCTCTTATATTATCAGTTTTACTTGAAACAAAACTTGGGACATTTCTTTGTCTAGATAATATTTCTAATGTACAATTTCTCCACATAAAGGAAAAGACAGATGAGCAGAAGTTTCATTGAGGCAGATTCACTTCTTAACTGAGTAAATATCAGTGTGACCTGGACACAGTCACCTAATCTCTCTGTGTATCAGTTTTCCTGACTATAAAATGAGGATGGAAATAGCACCCACATCATACATGGCATATAGTTTTCAGGATTATTAGATTATTATGGATATTAAATCAGTTAGAATACATAAATCAAGGCTTAGTGGCTGAATCTTAGTGCAAGATTACTATTTTCTTCATTTGTTGACATGTTGTTATAAAAATATTTCAGTAGATATATTTAGCCCATTGTTTTCCAAAATTAGAAAACAAGTTACTTAGCAGTGTAGAACATTAGTATTGCACCAGTGTGGGTGTGATTTTACAAGGTTAAGAAACAACTTGGACTTGTACAGGATGTTCATTAGTTTCTATTTTAGTTTGTTGGCCTTCTGGGCATGTTAGATTTTAGAATGGTTAAGAAAACACAAAAGTTTTCTGGAGTTTACAAATCAACCAGAAAAATATGAGGATGTTCTACATGCAAATTTGGGAACATAGTTTGGAAGTAAAAAATAGTTATTTTGTGAGTAATGTCAATATAATTTTGTTCTACATGTGTTTTACTTGATGCTTTAAAATAAGTTACCAAAATAGAACTCTCAACAAAGTAGATAACAATAACTCACCAAAACCAAGAAAATTTCATCAAGTTGTGCTTTTTGGTGGTGGAACTACTATCTCTGATGCTATCATGGTAGAGAGGTAATGCTCAAAGAAATATTCTGATACTGAACAAAGTCCTGGTCTTACGGAGCCCTGTTACATAGCTGTCAATCATGTAATTGATGAAAAAAATTAATAGGTGCCTAAAACCCGCAATTTTAAGTCCCAACTTAAATGATTGCAACATATAAAATCAAAGTAGATACTTGTAGTAGACTTCTAATGATCAGTAAAATGAAGTCATTCTTTCATCTTCTTTAGGACTAAGGACACTGACAAATATAAAAGAATCAAATTGGCTTTTGTGAAGTTAATTACCAGCGACTATGCATCAACATCCAGAGATAATTAAACATGATATTTGAGTATCATAAACTACCATTAATGTAAGCAAATTCTTACTGACCTATCTGCTTAATGTTCTTATCCAGGTTAGGCTATGATGAACACTGACTGTTGGTTTCATCACTTTTGTGTTTTCTTAACCATTCTTCAATGATTTAGTGTTGCTTGTACAAAATGCTTCCCTTATTTTATGAGAGCAGTGGAAAAATGTTTAACTTCTAATTTTTCACACAGCACATTATTTTGTCTTGATGATACAATACAGAACGTGGGAAGGCTGCTTTCATTAAAATCTTTCCTACTTTTCAGTTTCCACTAAATAAGTGCTTGCTTTGAATAAGAAACTTCCAGATGCCAGAAATATAAAACAACCAAATCATTTTTGCCCTAAAATGCAGTTGGATAAGCAAGGTGCCTCAGGAACAAAACCAGCCTCCCTTAGCTGGTTCCAGTGCCCACAGGAAGACTCCCTGAGTCTGTCGATTCTTGGGAATAGCAAGGAAATTTTGAGACCATGATCCTTCAAACATTTTAGTATTTCTGACTTTATATTTTGGTATATAGGCTGGTGGGTGTAGATGCTACAGAGAAGCAAGGACAAAGTCAAGATAAACTGATAAAAGTGAATGAATGGAACTTTGACCTATAAAGGATGGGATATCAACAAGCAATCAAAGAGAAATACATAGGCCTTCGAAGGAAATTGTATACCCAATTTGTAGTGGTCTCTAACTTTATTCCTTAGCATAGTGGAGTTCATTCTACCAGCTATTATATATAAATTTCTAGATGTTTAGTCTCAGGGTTCCTTTCATGTGGTACAAATTCTATGGTACTCTCCAGTAACATCTCCAGTCACCAATTCTCACCAAGGGTACATTCAGGCAAATAATTAAAAGAGCAATGGAAAGACATTTTTTTGGTTGGTCCTAACTTCTCATGATTCAATATACATGGTTGTTTGTTTACATGTGTATCCATACATCTGTAGATGAAGGTATATAAAACTATGAAATTAGGGTAGCACCTTGGATTCTTCACAGTTCCAAACATATATATAAAGTTATAGATATATAAAGTTTTATATATACTCACTACTTTTCTTGAGTTTCTGAAAGTTCTGACACTGCAGAACAGTGCATGTACACCTTTCTTTTGACAGGCTTTTGTAAACGAAGTGGAAAGGAATACCTTAATTATCTTTTATAGGAGGTCAGTTGTAGCAATTTACTCTTTGGAAGGTATTGTTATGACAAGCTTTGTTATAAAGGACAAGGGAAAAAGTAGCAAAAAATAAGGATCATGAAATTTAGGTAAGGTAAAATTGACAAATTTAAATATTTTTAGAGTTTCATATATCTAAACTATTTTCAAAATCTTAGAGATACAAGGCAGTGATATTTTGAGGAATAAAACAGCTACTGTTACAAAGAGGTAAATAAAAGGATTCAAAAACAGTGGTTTTATATCCTAAATGTTTCTTTCACTGTTTTCTATGCATAGATATTACATTATACTTAAATGTATACTGTTATCTCATAACAAGTGTTAACTCAATTGTAAATATAATGGTGTCAGAGCTTAGTAGAAAGCACTTAGAAACACTGTGTATGTAGGTGTTTCAAAAGACATAGCAAAAAGATTTTTTTTCTTTTGTTTGTTTTCTAGGTAGGGTCTCACTCTAGGGCAGGCTGACCTGGAATTCACTATGTAGACTCAGGGTGGCCTGAAAATCACTGAAATCTTTCTGGAATGTTTTATTTATACATTCTCTCTTCAAGTGCTCATAGAACATTTACTACAGACATTAGCTCTAGGTGATTGTCAAACTATTAATAAAACAAGATGGAATAAGGGTCGTCATCAAAAGGCTGTTGCAATAATCCCAAAGAAAGAGTAGGCTTAGACATGAGTGGCTGCAGTGGAAATACTGTGTCATAAGAGAATATTTTAAATATAAAAACCAGAAAGATTGCTGGCAGTTTAGATGTGGTGTATAAAAAGAATGAATTTGTCATGAGCCATTAGAAGGAAGGGATTTTCATTTGCTGACAAGGGTGAGAAATGGATGAAACAGTTTTTGTATGAAAGGAAATTTGGAATCTCCCTTACATAGCCAAGTATCAAAGGGTGCCCAGGTGTAGGGTCTACAAGAGAAATATCAAAATGGAGAGACGCTTCCTATCAAGCTTGTCTACTAAAATTATTTTATTCTATCTTGAAATTTGCATTTCAGTGGTTTTCATATTAAAATAACTTGGTTTAATAATACCAAAAATTATTTTTTACTCAGAACTATACAAAGGAAATATAATGCTTTAAAAAAAAGCAGACACATAGACCAGTGGAACATAATTAAAGACCCCACCCTTAGTTCGGATAACTACAACCACTTGATCGTTGATAAAAGAATCAACAATGTATACGGGAAAAAAGACAGCATCTTCAACAAATGGTGTTGGACAAATTGTTTATTCACATGTAGAAAAATGAAACTAGGCCCACTGGAAAGAGGGTTTTGGGGAGTGAGTGACCTGCACCTCAAAGCAGCTGATCTAGGCAGTGGATTCAGGAGCCAGCTAGCTCACAGCCTGACAGCGAAGGAGCCAGCCTCAGGCTGACTTTTGGTGAGAGCAGAGCCAACACCTAGAGGTAACATGGTCCACAGAGTTGATTGATTATTAAATAATCTGGGTCTTGAAAGGGAATTTGTCACATTTGATATTCCTAGATTTATAGTGTCTTCTTGTCTTCTCCAGTCTTTCTTGTGGTCTGGGGTCTCACTTGGTCCCAGGGGCACCTGGAGCTCAGTATAAGGCAATTATCTCACCCTCCCAGTCAAAAGGAGTAAGGGCAGGAGTCAACACACACCTTTATTTATGTTGGCTTTGTTTAGATTATGTTTTGTCCCCGCCCTTGCATAAATACACTGTGCAGGTTTGGTTGGTGTGTATATATTTCCTATTAGCTTATTAGACCTGTATTTTACTCCAACTAGCTTACAAGGATATTTACAAACTAGGCAGCTACAACTATTGGGTCACTTCTGTGGTCACTCTGGGAGGAATATAAGAGCTACACCTGACATGTTAGGCTCCCACCTTGAAGATATATACAACTGTTTATCCACATGTCAAAGAATACAGCAGACAATTAGAAACCCAAGCATTGAAATAATTCAAGATGCAAAAATCTCTACGTAATAATATAACAAACACAAAAATTCAAGGTAATATAATTCCACCAAAAACTATAAATCCATCAGAAATGACCTTCAGTGAGACTGTCAGATGAAATGCCTGACAAAGAATTCAAAAGAATTATTTTAAGAATGTCCAAAGAAGTCAAAGGAGAAATCAAAGGAATCAAAGAAGAAAACAAACTCCAGAAGGAGAACACAGGAAACCAACTTAAGGAAATAAGAAAGTCAATACAAGATATGAGTAAGGAAATAAAAATAAAAAATCCAATCAGAATTGCTAGAAATAAAAAAAATCAACCAACAATAAATGTTGAACAAGGATGTGGTGAAAGAGGAACCCTTATTCACTGCTTATGAGAATATAAATTTGTACAACCACTATGGAAATCAATATAGAGACTCCTAAAAAAGATTAAAATAGAGCTATCAATTGATCCAAAGATTCCTCTACTGAATATCTACCCTAAATGCTCTACTCTTCACTTCAGAGATATTTGCTCAACCATGTTTATAGCTGCTCAATTCACAATAGCTAAAAAATGGAATCAGCTCAGATACCCAACATTTGATGATTAGACAATGAAAATGTGGTACATACAATGGAATTCTGCTCAGGAGTAAGAAAAAGTGATAGCATGAAATTTGTAGGAAAATGGACAGATTTGGAACAGATCATACTAAGTGAACTCACCCAAGCACACAACAACAAATGCTGCATGTTCTCCTTCATCTGTGGCTCTTGAGTTGCAGGCATTCCTGATAGGAAAGTCGAGGGACAGATAATAGGGATGGAAGTATGTGGGGGAAAGAGAATGAGAAGGCATGGGGGGAGTTGTACCCATAAAATTAAATCCAAAATGAATTGGTATTATAGAAACCTTCCTACTGGATAGCAGACTAAATGATATAACCCTCAATAGGAGTATTCGTGGATCATCTGGTAAGAAGGGCCCTGGAGAGAGTGAGATGAAGCCTAATCCAAAAGTATTTGGCTCTTCAACTCCCAGTACCAGAAATCACATATAATCCTCATTTGAGCTATTGGTCAGAGAGACCTACGAGGTCCCCAAAACAAGACAGGCTTCTGTCATAGCACTTGATTCCCTACCTGAGGTAAAAGGTAAGACCCTATTGCTGAATACACCACATGCTGCCTATGCAGAAGATGCACAGATCTAGCTGGAATCTGGAAGAAAGCCAATTTCTAGATGATTGGCCTTCATAGTGCTGGAAAGTGCTACAAGAACTGTTTGAGGAAAATGGACAACAACTGTATTGTTAGCAGGGGACACTGCTGTACAAAAGCAGCCAGCCTGACAAGAGGTACCCATGTGTGCAATAGTGGCACCATCCTAGGTGGGTAAGCAACAGTTCTCTAACTTGCTAACAGATCCACTCAATGGAAAGGAACTCATACCTGGAACTGGAACACAGACAGAATTCTATGGAGATCAACATTTTGAACTTCAATGGTGGTGATTTCTTGAACAATTGTAGCTAAACTGGCTGCAATCTCTAGTTCTGGTAACCAAGCCTGTTCACATTTTTGTATTTTTTGTATCTGTGTTTTGTATTTCCCACTGCCAAATACACAAGCCAGTTATTTTTTATTTTAACTTTGTTGAATTTCTCAAGATATGGGTGGAACACAGCCAGCCTCATATGAACTGCTCCTAGCTCAGTTCTCAACAAGTCCTACTTCCCCTCTGAATACTCATATGCTATGCCTCCAGTTACCTATCCCCTCTTCTGCTTTTTGATCTTTCATAGTCTCCTGGACCTTTTCATTAAGCTCTGCTTATAAAATTGTAAAGATTCTCTATTCTGAAGTACCAAATTCTTCCATATTCTTCTCACAAACCAATTCCAAAGATTAAAAATCTCTTCTTGACCTTCTCCATGCTGGACCAAAACACATGATCAAAAAGCAGCTTTTTGAAGGAAAGGATTTATTTTGACTTGCAGTTTCAGGAGGAAGTTTCATCATGGTGGGAAAATCATTGCCATAGCAGACAAGAGGGAATCCCATCTCCATATCAGTTACAGGGCGTCAGTAGAGAGTGAGGTAGCTAGTACTGGCAAACAGGTCTGAGATGGAAAATAAAAGGCCCACCTCCAGGGTCATACCTTCTCATCATTCCAGCCCCACCTCCCAAAGATTCCATTAGCTAGGGACTCAGTATGAAGCTTAATCATAAATACATTCCAGCCACCCCACCATGGGTGCAAAAATTATAGATATCTGGAACAAGGAGAAACCTCCCATGCCCATAGGACACAAAGTTCATTGATGCCAGGGCTTGAAAGTAATACTTTCTTTTTGATAATCAATATTTTTTACATTGTATACATTGCATTTTAGCATTGTATGGTTAAATACTATGCTGATATTAGAGTAATTATCATAACCCAAGACTAAAATTAATTGATGGCATTTTTGAGGTAATATTTTAATTGAATTTTAAGATAATGCCAAAATTAGCCTTAAATGTGTCCATTGGAAATTAAACAAAAATATTTATGTAATGTTTTCATACATACCTTTATTTTTTGAGGGAAACTTTGAGGTGCTAGCATTATCTAATATATATGCATAATAATCTCAGAATGACAGATAAGAACAATAGAAAAATGTCACAGTGGCAGAAGGCAAGTGTTTTATTTTTACGTGGGAATGTAAGGGTATAAAAGAATAAATAACTCTTTTTTCTTCAAAACATGGAAGGCTTATTTCACTCTCCATTAGATTTTCATGTAAGCCACTGAAGAACAATTTAGTGATGATTAAGCCTTTTGGATCCATATTTCCAGGTAAATCGCTTCATTCATTACTTTACTGCTATGTTAATTGCTAAAAATTTTAAGTCCATATAAAGGTAAGCTTGTTGTGAGCAAAGTCTGTCTTTTATACCCAAGTTGTCTAGGTTACTTCATGGTACATCACAGGCCCTCAATACTTAATGATTAGAATAAAGAGGTAATTAACCAGTTAACCCACATTCCTTTCCCAGCTCATGATTTAGAATCCAAGGTATGTGTTTATTTAATATTACTGCCATAAGGGAAGACTTAAAACAACAGACTTTGAAATACATCAAACAAAAATTCAGTGAGAACCATGGACAACACAAACCCACCAATAACACCTGAGATGTTGCCTGCCACCCAGGCAGGAGATGAACCACCCCTAATTTCTGATATGGAGCCCCCACCAAAAAAACCCACTGAGGAAGTGGCAAGATATGTTAAGAGACCTACCTCCATAGCAAGTCAGATAACCAGTGAAAGGATAATGGAAACAGACACTCAGGATACCCAACACACTCTAAAGCAGAAATCCAGAGACTCTTATGACCCTAACAGTGAAACAGATCTAAAACTCACCCACCATGACTCAGGGAACTGAGTGGAAGAGGGGCCAGAAAGACTGTAAGAGCTATGCTGGGTGAAAACACCCAGAGCCATTGCCCCCCTCAGCAACAACACACAAGGAAAAAAAAAACTGGCTACTTCTAGTACAATCCATAACCCCTATCCCATGGACTGGTCCAGCAAGCCTACTGAGGAGGGTCCCCTGAGGGTTGGGAATAGGGAGGAGGGAAATTGGAGTACCATTATCTAGTCAGCCACACACCAGCTGGGATGAATCTTCAAACCAGGCACAATGTGGGGGAAGAAAGTATTTATTGAAACTACAGATTGAGGGGAAGTTCCATAATAGCAAAAGAGGCTAGCCCTCTTTCACAGGTCGGAGCAGAGAGAAAAATCCCTTACCTACACCACACACACACACATACACACACACACATACACACACACACACACACACACACACACACACACACACACACACACACACACACAAAACAGCAAACAGGCAGGAGGGCCAAGGAGAGAATCTCTTCCCCTTTATATATCCTTAGGGTGGGGGTCTTACAACCATTTCCCAGACTTAATGGCTTCCTGAATCTCTGGAATTTCCTTCCTGCATGGCCCACACAGGAAAGGATGTTTACTTCCAGCTTCTTTGAGCTTCTTTACATCCTGCCCCCTGAGAGGCTGCCTTCCTGTAAACATACTCAGAGACCCATCCAAGATAATCAAAAGATCCAAGTTGACAACAAAACCTAACCGTCACAACCATCATAAGACTTGCTCATGCAATATATCTAATTATTGGCAAAAATATAAAAAAGAAAAAAATGCTTGAATAAAACAAAGTATTTGGCTAAAGCACCTTTACATGTTAATGATCTTAAGTATGCTCTTTAATAACTTCCTTTCAATGAAACATGCATCCTGAAATTCATGATAGTTCATGTGAAGTAATTTCCCTTGTTTCCTAGTCTGAGGTTTATGCTCCCCAGTATGTCAGTAACTTCATAAAACATTTTACAGAGTGCATTTTATTAACTACTTCCATTATAAAATCAATGTGATGCTAATGGTGGGAACTGTTTTCAGCCACAGCAATGAGGAGAACGGAACACTAAGGCCTCTTTTTTCTACATCTGCAGCTTTCAGACTCTAACACTGATGTTGGCTCATTCTGAGGATATATCATGTGTGGATGTATTAGTCAGTGTCCTTTCCTAAATTTTTGGAATGCTTAAAATTTAAGAAAACTTTATTAATACAAGTTTGACCAGAACAGATTGAAAGAGTATGAAATACTGTCCTTTTCTTGACTCAAGAGTCTTGGGTCTATATTTGGTTTGTTTGATTCAGTAAGTTACAATTTCAAAACTGATTATTTCCCCCAGAACTGCAGTTTGTTTGAGGAGCCAGATAAAAACAGAGGAAAACAAAGATGGTAATAAATGTTTTAACAGAGGCAGACAAGGGCATGGGAGGAAAGATGAAGATGGAAATTTTGACAAACTTCATTTGTGAAGGTATGGTTTGGAAAAGAATGATTGATTGTGACATAAAATGTGGCTGGCATTTTATAAGGAGATGTAGGTGTTAGTATGCCAGAGCAGGTTTGGGAGGAGTATTCTAGCAGCCTACTTTACTGTAGAGTTGGATAGTGTTTGGTTTCTAAGACTGCATTTTATCTAGTTAAGGGAGTCAACCCAGAAGAAACTATTGACATTTCTTCTACCTTTCTCATAGATCTGTATTATTACAGGTCTACTTGAATTATCTAATAATGCTGGAGATAAGAATAACCTTAAATTCCAAAATGCCTACCCTTGGAATCTTTGATGCCTGCTAAAAATTAAAGGTGATCTGAACCCATGGTAGAAAACAAAACAGTAATCCCAGGACAAGAGTAACATCATTTATTCCAGACAAGAATCTTCCCCTTCTTTCAACATCACCCCAAACCCTGCATAGGGTTAGGGTGACACAGAGAGGTGGTAGACATTTGGTACACATGTATGCTACCTTTGGTTAGGAATATTCTATTTCTCAAAGGTTCCCTAGCTTCAGCTGTCTTCCATTACTAATATGTCCAAGATGTTCAAAATGTCTGAGTTTCTATGACTCCAAATCCAAGTAAACTTTAAATATTTCCACTTCTGATATTTAATGATTTAAACTATGCAAATAAACCATCTGTTGAATTGATTCACAGCATACCAAGTGGGTTCCTATGCTTGTAATACACTAGAGATACTACAGAGACATCTATCCATTTTCAGAAAGCTGGACAATTACAGTGCTTCAAGGTGAATAGAAAGAAAAAATAATTACATTTACCTTTGGTTTGAAAGATGGATTCAAATTTCTTAAGGGACCAGATTGGTAGCAAAAAATGAATAAATATTCAAAATCTCTACAACTGGCCAGTGTCCTTCCACAGGTAAAATGATAAGGTACATTATTAATTTTTACAGTATAGATTACCTATGCTGTAACAAATTCATTTTTTAGCAATGTTTTCAGTGGACTGCTTGGTGTATGTGTGTGTGAATCAGATTTACTACAAAACCTGAGGTGCTTATTCTGAGAAAAAAGTAGAATGTGAATTTAACCAAAAGTTAAATAAGATAATTTGTTAGAAAGTTATCAGTTAGAAAGCACATAACAATGCTATCTCTTAAAAAATAAAAATCCTTTCTTTGATCATGGACATATAGCATTTCTCATGCATTTAACTGCTATATGAGCTAGTTAGGATATTCCATTTAGTTCTGTCAATTTTTTAGTAAGCATTCATTCAGTCAAGCACCTATTACATGTCAATCATTGTCCTGGAAAGTAGTTCTTGTCCTTGTGGTGTCTAGTCTAGTAGTAACGACAGACACTTGAAATGGTTATGATAAAAGATGATAAGAAAGTCCTATGACACAGAAGCTGCTAGCTGCTATATGAACACATAGGTCTTAGCTTACTATGGGAGACAGATATAGAAGTGTTCGTTGCTGCGGTTGTATTGGTGTCTTATCTTGAGGTCACCTGTAAGTAGCTTACTTTTATGCTAACTATTCTCTACTTTTATCTTGAAAGGAACATAAATTTTTCCTCCCTAGAATAACCATTATAGACTTGAATCTGCGCTTTCTGATTATTATCATTTCTCTTTTGCATGGATTATGTGGAACTATTGAATACTTGACAAATGGGGTAACATGAAAGTGATTTTTCTGACTTCATTAGAAAATTCCTATGATGAAGAGCACTTGGTTTTAGAGACTCTTATCCTTAATCATATGGGTTTTTTTGTTTAACATTGTATTTTTGGTATTTATCTATATGACTAGAGGGCTAGAGTTAGCTTTATTTTATTTATTTTAACCATTGTCTCCAGATTAATTCGTACAAATATGCCACAATTGTTCTTTTCCCTTTTGATAAATGTTTAGATCATTTCGAACTTTGATATTATTAGTGTGGCTAATATTATAAGGAGCATTCTTTGCATGTCCTATTCTAGACATAATTCTTTGTATAGTTACTTCAGAATTTTTATTTGGTTTTATTAGAAAGGATTGATAGTTCTCTATCAATAACAAAGTAGCTAAATAAGAAATCAAAACGACAAACCCATTTAGAGTAGCTGAAAAATACAAAATACCTAGGAATATTTTTACCAAGTTAAATGAACTAATTTGTTATTGGAATACTAATAATTTTCTATATTTATCTTTAATGCTACAACTTAATTGAATCCACTTATCAGTTCTAGTCCTTGGTGCTGAGATGGCAATGTGTGCAACAATGCCTGGCTTTTAAGTGGGTGCTAGAATTCTGAACTCAGCTTCTCGTGTTGTATGGCAAGCTTCTTGGCTACTGAGCCACCTCTCCAGCCTCAGGATGTATCTTTTTACATTAGGGACTTGACTGAAGAAAAAAAATAAAGGGAATTGTAAGAAGCTTTTTCTATTTCTCAACATATTTGAATTCTGTTTCCTGTGCCAAAAGATTTCAGGAAATTCAAATTCCTTTGGAAAGTGTCTATATTTGATCTAAGTTTATTATATATACAGATAACATTTAGGAACACACTAAATCAATGGCACATTATAAATATATTTTCTGTTAACTGCATATTTTTTGATACATTCAGAGAATTTTAAATTTTACTTTGATTTCCTTTGTCATATGCTCTCAAAATCCAAAATAACAGTTTTGACAGCATAAATCAGCAACATTCTTGGCATTCTTTTGGCTTCTTAGTCTGTTCTGCACAAGTTTGATGTTACATAGGACACTCGGGGACATTCTGGAGTCTGGTTCCAGTTACTGGTATAAAAACAAAGGGACTAAGGATGAGAAAAAAACTATTAACTAACTCTTAAAAGAAAGGTTCCACAGGCACAGAAATAACCACTTATTTTAAAGCCAAGGAGGAAAGGAAACTTCTAAAAAGAATGAAAGGAACTTCTTCCTTAGGCAATGGAAGTCATTGCAGAGGGTATCGTGACTCATTTATTCTTTTTCATTTCCCCTTTTAAGTAGCCAGAGTTCCTGTCTTTGTGATCATTGTCTTATGGCTACAAACCCAAAACAAAGAGTTAGGTTGTAGTTGCTAAATTAGAGAATATTTGAATTCCTACTCTTTTGTGGGCATCAGTTCATTCTTTAAAGTGGTCATTGGAATTTTAAGCTTGTCACCAACTTAGCATGTCTAAGAAATTGGCCACTGTACCAGAGAAGGACTTGAATTCCTCGTTTTCTAAAAGTGTTTTATGGTGCGAATAACTTTGTCTTCTGAAAATTGGTCTCAGGAAGACATTGTTTTTAGTAATAATAAGTGACTGCTAAAATTTCTAGTTTTTATCCTGGAATCAGCCCCCCCTCCCAACACACACACACACACACACACACACACACACACACACACACACACACACATCAGAAATGGGACATTGTTCCTCACTCATTTCATCTTAACAGGATAGTTTCAAGTGCCCTACAATTTGCTAGTTGTCTATTATAAATTCCAATTTTTGCACCATTAATCGTATTATTTGCTGTCTTTGTACACAAATGAAATAATTTTGCCTTACTCAAGCAATAAATGTATTTATTAAAAACACAAGGAAGTGATAGAATAAAAACGTGGAGTTATTGGAGAGACTGGAAAACGTAGGTAAAAAGTGGGCTGAAATCAAGAAATTCTGGGAAATACAAATCATTGCCTCTAACACTGGCAGAGTACAGTTGAATGAGTGACAAATTCAGGTACAGGGGATGTGTGAGATTTCAAGAGAGCATTCCTGCCTTCTCCTTTGCACAGTGGTGGTGCCCAGACCAAGTCTAGGATTTTGGATTTCCAACTCTTATGGGTCCCAGGCCTCTAGGAGGGTAAGCTATCTCCTCCCAGTCACCACTTCAAGTCATGGCTCATAAATCCCATGCAAGAACCTCCCCTCACAGTGCACAAAACTCCCCTCCCCCATTCTCTCCCTGAAAAGCCTTAAAATACACCACCATCCACATATCCAGGTCCAGAACCTCTTTCTTTCAATTTTGGATCCTATCACACTCCTCTCACCTGGAATTAAATCAAATCGTGGACTCAAAAAAAAAAAAAAAACGGTCCCTGAGTTCTCTATTCTCAAACTTGAACCTTAAAGATAGACTCTAGTTACACAAGTTTAGATAATTCACTATGAAGTGATGAAGGGAACTTTGGTCTGTCTGAATAGAGAAACAGAGGCTTGATTAAAACTAACACGTTACCTCCTAATACATGAAAAAACACGAGCTAAAACCACTTTTGTAAATATTCATAATATTTTGGTTTTGTATTTTCATGGACTTTGATAGTTTAAAGGATGATCCTTAGAGAATTAAAAATTGTCATATTTCATATATTTTTCTTTCCTTTAATTGTTTTATTTTTCTGAAGTTTGTTTCCTTGTACTTCCTTCACTGAAAAGTTTATTGTTTCAAAAATTCTGTTTGTTGAGACAGTGGTGGGGCAAAAAAGAGACCTATAGCCACAGCAAATCAGTCATCCCAGGTTAAGTCAGCATGACAGACAACAACTTCCAACACAACTTAAAATAGAAGCACAGAGACTCTTAAGGTCACAGCAACAACAATGAAACAGACTTAAAACTCACCCTCCATGACTCAGGGAACGGAGCCTAAGAGGGCCGGAAAGATTGTAAGAGCCATGGTGGGAGAGATTACCCAGAGACATTACTCCCCTTAGCTACAATTCATAAAGGGGGAGCAACCTTGTTGCCTCCTGTGCTGTCCATAACCCCTTGCCACATGGATTGATCCAGTGGCATAGCTGGCATAGAGTTTCTCCCATTCTGATGGTGGTCTATTGCCTTTGAGTATGGTATGGTGTGTTTGTCTGTACAGAAGCTTGTTTGCTTGATGAGATCCCATTGGTTGAGTAATTGTTGCACTTCCTCGGCTACTGGAGGTTTGTTCAGGAAATTTTTGCCTACTCCTAACTCATGGAGAGTTCCTCCTATTTTTTTTTTCCCCTAGGGTCTTCAGAGTTTCAGGTGTTATATTGAGGTCTTCAGCCAATTGAGAGCTGAGTTTTGTACATGGTGAGAAGAGTGGACCTGGTTTCACTTTTTACATGTATTTTACATGTTAATTTGTGCAGCACCATTTGTTGAAGATGTTATCTTCAAAAGTTGATGTTGTTGGCATCTTTGTGGAATTTGAAGTAACTATAGTTGCTTGAGCTTAGTGCAGGGTCTTTAAGTCTGTTCCATTGGTCTGTCTGTACCATGCTTTTTTTTTTTTTTCCTATGGCTTTGTAGTATATCTTTACATTGGTTATAGTGATACTTCTGAGAAGCTTTTGTTACTCAGGATAGTTTCGGATATCCAAGGCCTTTTCCCCTTCCAAATAAATTTGGAGATTATTTTTTCTGAAGAGATACCACCACATATTTTCAGAAACATGTGCTGTTTAAAGTTTTTTTTTCAATATTTTTTCTGATCCTTTTTTTAATTTATTTTTATTTTTTAATTATCCATAATGAGTTATATTATTTAATGGGCAGACAATAAGTTGTTATCCCCCGTTCCCCAATGCCCCTCTTCCCCATCCCCGATCGGCCAGATATTCTCCTCCTTGGGTAGTCTGGATCAGTCTTTGGGGCAGGGGACCATGAATAGCCCAGGAGACAGACTGGTTCTGTCGGCCTCAGAGTGTTGCTACTGAGGGCGGCCATGACTTTGGGTTTTCTGATCCTTTTTCCATGATATTTTCTGTAGTCCTGGAGGAAGCTTATATTAAGTATTTTAGACTCATTTTGGGAAACATTTAAGATGATAAAATGCTTTTAAAATTTGTCTCTATTTTTAAATGTTATAATGATACATATTTGAGACCCTGGAGACTCAACATGCCATAAGTGTCTTTAATATGAACTTATGAAAATATGTTGCTTATTTCAAATGGCACAAAATAGAAAATTATGTGCTATCATCACACATGTGTGTGTGTATAAAATGTGTGACTCAAAAAGAAAAATATGAAACTTACTACTCTTTACAGATAAGTGGATTGCATTAGCCTCAAGTATGAACACTTCCTCTGTTTGTTTGTGTTATCTCGGGAGAAACGTACTGTCAGAGAGCTGAGCTCAGACATACAGCATCACTGCCAAGCTGGCGACCTGTTGTTCAAGACCAGAATGTGGTGGATCGAACAAATGCCAGAAACCGGGGAATCAAGGCAAGAAAGATGTCTTTAGCCAGGCGCTTACGAAAAACCGAGGCATGAGCAGAGGGTAGAGAAGAGTCAAACCCTTGCAGTAAGAAGACAATGCATGCCTGCTCCAAGAAAAGAAGGCCTGTCCAGGGATCTAGAGACTCTTGGGGGTTAGTCAGTAAAACGTAGCAAATAGAATTAACACCCTGAGAAATAGTTATGAAGGACAAGTGTTGTGGTCAGCTTTCTAGTTGCTGTGCAGAAAGAACCCAAGCAAAAGCGGCTTGTGGAGGAATGGGTTTATTTGGCTTACGGACTCGAGGGGAGACTCCATCCTGGCAGGGAAAACGATGGCATGAGCAGAGGGCTGGACATCACCTCTGCCACAGCAAACAGCGGCAGGAAGGTGTGCCAAACTCTGGCAAGGGGAAGCTGGCTTATAACCCCATAAGCCCACCCTTGACAACACAGCTTCATCGAGGTTGTAAAACCAAAACTGCCATCAGCTGAGGATCGATCTATCAGAACATATTCAATTGTTTGTGGGGGACACCTGGATCAAGCCATGACAACAACTAAGCCATTTATATAGAAGCTTGAGTTACTGAGACAGACTCTGGTGTGACAAACAGATTTACAAATGAAGAGGGAAGGCAAGGGAAAGTTAGAGGAGTCTTCAGGACACACAAGCCATAGAAATATACATGGGATTGAGGGAGATGCTCCTGCCATGCAATCAAATGTTAGGGAGGCATTGGCTTAAGTTATTTTACATGACTTTTGTTCTTCCCATACTTCGTGATTAGAGCTTAAATTTTTTAAAAGACTGCATATGATTTAATTTTCACATCTAGCCAAGTTAATAAAAATGTTAAAAGGTTTTACTATCTAGGAGATTACAACCCAAAACTTTCAGTTGTAATTGAGTTTTAGGTTATTTCATATTTTCAGGTATGAAAATAACTTTTTTTATCATGGAGAGAGAAACTATTTTAAAGCTTTTATTTCATGTATACTAAGACGTAAAAGCAGGACTGGGAAATTAGGTCAGTGAGTAAAGTACTTGCCTCACAGAATGAGCACCTGTTTGATCCCTAGAACCAATGTAAGAATGCCATAAGCCCTTGCTAGTTCAGTAGTTTAGCCTACTTGGTGAGTTCCAGGTCAAGGAGATACCCTCGGTGGACAGGGTTCCAATAGAACAACCCCCAAGGTTTCTGCTGGCCTATGTACATAGACACAGTGTGCACACAGTCACACATGTGGGTAACCACACACACAGGTACATATGTTCACACATGAAGAAAGAGCACACTGGATAGCCCTTTTGCACTTTCTTATCTTCAATAATCATAAACTCCTTCCCTGAGTTTTATTCATCTCCCAGGTTAATATGGATGTAACAAAACACACTTTCAGTCTTATCTGTACACAGGAAACCTAATTCTATTTTCCTGAGGGTATGTATCAGAGAATTCCGACAGCCTCATGATACAAATGTATTAAGAGTCTGACAGTATATCCATGTTATTTCCTAGTACTCTTATCTTATCTTTGACATTTCCAGAGAAAAGATGATTAGAGGAATATCAGCAAGTATCATGGACAAAAGTAAATAATTCATGTTAGCGTTGTAGGAACCAAGTATCTGTCCAAATTTAGTTGTTTTCTTTGGCTTGTAAACTGTAACCATTCTCAGAGTCCAGAAAGGAACCAGGCGTGAGTGCACATTAACCCTCTGTTAACCAAGAACTCTGTTATAGAAGCTAATGTGAAGACATTAGAGCATGATTCCTGAAGAAGTCTGGAAAGAGGCTGAAGTTCTGCTCAAAGAAAGAGAGGCTAAAACATTAGGAAGTAAAACAAAACAGCTGAGAAGCCAAGCTGTTTATGTACTTTTTTAACTGCAGTGCAGCATAGTCCTGAAAATGAAAAAAAAATCTTAGATTTAATTTTTTGGGATATATACCTAGAAGTGGAGCTGTTTATTCATATGGCATTCTGTTTTCCTTTTTATTTTTAAGAATTCTCTATACAATCTTGCAAAATGACTGGGCTAATTCATATTCCCGCTCAGTGTTTCACTTTCTTGCCAAAACGTGTTATAATTCATCACTTTTTTTAGTGGTGGTAACTGGAATGATCTCATTGTGATTTCAATTTTCATTTCCCTGATGATCAGAAAGCTGTTAAGTATTTTTCATGTATATGTTTGTCATTCATAGATTTCCTTTTGAAAAATGCCCATTTGGAAGCTTTGTAGGACAATTACTTCTTGAGGCTTGAGTACCTTATATATTTTGGATATCTAACACCATTTAAAATTCAGTTTGCAAATATTTTCTCTAATTCATGGATATTCTCTTTACTATTGTTTCTTTTGCTATGACAAAACTATTTATTTTGAAAATTGACAGAAAACTATTTTTTTTGAGGCAATATCTCACTTTACCCCAGGCTGTACTCAAACTTATGGTGATTCTCTGACCATAAAATTGTAGAGATTTTCTGACCACAGGTTCCCAAATGCATGGATTGAAGTTGTGAGCCACCATGTCTGTCTGATGTTGGAGTTTTGACAGGGACTGTATTGAATCTGTGGATTGCTTTAGGTATATAAACCTTTTAACATTATCTATTCTTCCAATCTATGAATATAGAACATTTTCCATTTATTTCTGTCTTCTTTGATTTTTTTCCAAGTATTTCATTGTTTTCAACATATAGCTATTTCTACTCTTATTAAAATTACTTCTAAGCACTTTAGCTTTTGATATTGCTGTAAATGGGATCTTTTCAAAAATTGATTTTAGAACTATTTTTAATGGATAAACATACTATGGATTCTTTTTGTGGGTGTGTTTACTTTCTAACTGGCAACATTGCAGAATTTTGAATTTAAGAATTTAAGGTATTTATAGTTAGATAATGTCACCAGGCAGAGACAATTTAGCTTACTGAGTCTGACTTGCTACTCTTTTTATGTGAATTTTTGTATATGCGTTCATCAAGGTTACTGTCGTCTATGTTATTGGTTTATTTATTTGCTTACTTTTGGTCTTTGCTTTTCTTCTATGGCAGTGTCATTGACCTCACAAAATAAATTAAGGAGTATCCCTTCTCTTTAATTATTTTTGGGGATTTGAGAAATGGTATTCTTTAAATGTTTGGCAGCATTTGATCATAACATCCTTGGGCTTTAGGCTATTATTTGATGGGATGCATTTCTGTTGATTAATATTCTTACTCATTATTGTTCCTGCACAGATCTCTTTTTTTTCTGATCTAGTCACATTTTTAGCAATCTACCCATTTCTTCAAGGCCTGCCAAATTGCTTTAATACAGCTGTTCACAGTAGTCTCTCATGATCTTATGATTTTGTTTATTTGGGACTTCTCTTTTATTCTCAGTCTAGTCAAAAGATTTTCAATTATGTCTTTAAAACCTGCTTGTAGTTCTATTGATATTGTAGCCAGGACTGGGAACAGCGGGTGAACACCTGGGGCTTCACCACTCTTATTTCCCCAGAGTTCGTGTCTCAGAATGCCAAAGAATTGGACAACTTGGACAGAGAGCATTTTCTTATTACACACATTTATTCTAGATTAGAGTCAGTTCAGAGGATTTGGGAAAGAGATAGGGGAAACAGCCCAACCACCACACCCAGCCACCAGTGTGGGGAGAACAGGTGGGAGAGGTTTTAAAAGAATTTATGCTGCTTAGTTAAACAAGCAGGAAAAGAAAAGATTGTGAGAAGGAAAGTTTCATGTGGAAGAGAAATCCAGGCTGTGGTGTGGGGCCCAGAAACCTTGTGGGTCCCTAGAGAGTTAGAGGTCCTTCTTCTAAGATGCCATGTGGAAGAAGAAACAGCATTATCTGTTCAGTGAGTATTTCTTGCCCCAGGTGAGCAGGGAGACAGGTGGTTGGTTCATACCTGACCAATCAGTTTAGCACCTAGGTTTGATCTCTAGCTAGACACCTCCCACTCAAGGGGAGGGTGTCTGTGGAGCTTGCCTGAAACTATCACTGTATTTATTATTATAGTTTTTCTCTCAATTTTGTGTTTCACCTCTGAATTTTGTTATCTCTCCACAAGGTTTTATACTAAGCAATCATGTTCTTCCAAACTGAAAAGGAGATAACAATTAAAAGCTTGGGAAGTTCACTGCAAGTACTGGGCACTGCTTGTCAGACATGTCATCAAGCTAATGGGAATGATTGGTAAATTGTTACAAGAAATTATAAAATAACAAATAAAATCAATATGAAATACAAGACTCAGTACAAGTAATCAAACTCAGAACTCTTATGTTGTAATAATGGTATATAAGTGAATTGCATCTCTAATATAAAAATTAAAAGATAGAAGATGAGCTGGAGATAGCTCAGCAGTTAAAAGTGCTTGCTTGCAAAGCCTTCCAGCCAAGTTCAATTCCCCTGTAAAACAAGATGTACAGAGTGGCTCATTCATCTGGAGTTTGTTGTAAGAGGTATTGGGGTATCCATTCTCATTCTCTTCCTCTCTCTTTCTCTGCTTGCAAATGAATAATGAAATATCTTTTCAAAGACAAATGATACTAAAATAACTATAGTTATACCAATTTCAGTGACAAAAACTACAAAATATTTTAAAGTTTTATAAATAACAATTGTGGATAAGCTGAAATCTAAAGACATTGTACAAGTGACTAAAGATAAGTTATTAATTAGACTATTATATTTTTGTAAACCTCATGATAACCACAAAATAAGAACTCTAAGTAGTTATACAAGTGATTTAAGAAAAGAGTCAAGCATTTTGCTGTCAGAATCACCAAACTACAAAGGAAAGCAGCAAAGGAGGAACAAAGTACCTGTAAGATAAATTAAAATCTACTGAAAAATACTTTAAAAAGTAGCAATGTTAAGTCCTGCCTGTCAATGACTTCAAACACAGTTACCTAATTTCTCTAGTCAAATGACATCAAAAGTATATCACACTAAAAAAACTTTCCATTTTCTGCCTATAATTTTTGCAAGGAATCCTAATTTATGTAAGCAGTTAAAAAACTACCATAAAAAGGCATGGATGTAGGATGGGATCTACTACAAGGAGAAAGGCTTTAGCAGGAATGAAAAGAAGAGAGGCTAAATGGAGGATCCAAATACCTTGTACACATGTATGAAAGTGTCAAAATGTATAAAATTTTTAAAAGGATTAAATTTATCCCTAATAGTACACATATCCTGAAATTGAAAGGATGGGAAAGATTATTCCATGCTAAGAAAAATCCAAACAGTGTTGAGGGTAGCTGTGCTTATATTAGACAACACAGACTTTAGTGTAAAAAATATAAAAAGAGAACAAGAATATAATGGTAAAATGATCCATTCATAAATGTTATAATTGTAAGAATATATACTAAATATCAGAATGCTTCATCTGTTAAACAAATATTGTATTTCCAATGAAGGATAATTTGTTGTCAAAGTCTAGAATGATAGTAGGAGATTTCAATACTCGATTTTCAACATAGGCCAGATCATCTGAAAGGACACATGTTAAGAAGACATTGAACATGAACTATATTTTATACCAATAGATTTCCTGAACATTCCATTCAACAGCAACAGTATATAGTCTTTCATGTGTAGTGCTATCCAGGATTGGTCTATGTTAAGGCATAGTATTAGCCTTAACATATTTAAGAATATTAAATTCAAATCTATTTTTATTATGAAGGCATCAAACCATTATTCATTAACAGATTGAACCATGGAGAATTTACAAATACATGTAAAATAAACATGTCAAGGAAAAGAAAAAATGTGATTAAAAAATTGAGACAAACAAAATAGAAATACAACATATGAATTGTGGAATATTAAAAAAGATGTCCTGAAAGAGAAATTCATAGTAAAAATGCCTATATAAAATTAAAAAGATCTTAAAAAAAACCCCAAACCACAATAATATGCTCCAAGGAACAAGGAAAACAAGGACAAAATAAGCCCCAAATTAGCAGAAAGTTGTTTTTGCAAAGCAAGCCTAAGATGCTTTGTAACTTTCCCACATATAAAAGTAGGCATGCAAGAAATCCAGTAACATCTGGTTGATTGTTGGAAGAGGCCATCTGTCATGGTCACTGAGCATTCTTGCTGAGTATCACAGGAATGAGAGGCTCCGACTGTTCTCTATCCAGTTATTTCCACAGAATTGTCTCTAGAGCAGACCCTGGATAATGAGGTAACATCCCTCTCTGGACAAAGAGCAGGCTTGCTTCTGCTCAATATAAAAGTAGTAAATTCTCCAGGATTGGGGCTCCTCTCCTGTCATCTACACCAGCATTCGAGACTCATTGAGGACCACCAGCATCACACTTCTCTGTGGGACTTGCAGAACTTGAAACACATACACACATGAAAACGGAACTTTTACAAATGCCTTATTCCTAGTGAAATATTATCAAAACACAAAACATACTCCACACATTTCTTGTTATTAATCACATGGATTAAAACAAGTTTGTAAAACAAATAGGTAAAATGAAGAACTAATGGCTAAAACCAATCATTTATAAATAGGAAAAAGTGATTAATAGAACAATAAAATTTAAACTGCATTCATGTTAAATATACCAAAGAACCTTTAATTCTGTCTAGAATCCCTTGGATACAAATAATCACTAGAAAACTATGAAGAGGTTTATAACTTAGCCCCAAACAATCAGATTTTTAAAGATCTTTTCTGATGTTTTGGTGATTATACAGAAGATCTGAATATATATAAGCCTTGAGAAGGTAATGCCCTAATTCATTCAGGGAAAGAGAGAGACAATTAAAATCTTTTTTAAAAATCACCTCCTACCTACCACAAAAATAAAAATCTTCCTAACCATTTGCAGCAGCACAACTCATTTTAAACGCATGTCATGTCTTCACTCTATACAGCCGACTGTGCCATCTACTTTCATCTCTAGTAGGTGCTTTGGGAACTCATAAGTAGGCTCTGGTCAAAGAGGAAAAAGGACAACAGGGAGAGTAAGTCACAGGTGTGGCCCTGAAAAGCCACAGGTGATGTCTTTAAAGTTTGTCAGGAAAGCTAACTCATTCTGAACTAAGTCCTTGAAATTTTGATTTCCAAATAGAATCCACTAATTGATGTGACCCAAGGAAATTATGAGAAAGATGAAGTGAACCTATGAGAACTAAACTCAAAGGATTTGGGAGCTATTTCTAACTACAAAAGCCTAGTAACTGAAAACAAAGTAAAGCCAAATGAACGCCCTCTTTAAGGAAGCAAGAAAAGAGTTACAAATAGAAACAGGAGTGAGAGCCCACCAATGCTGATCCTGACTGGTGGAGGATGCAAGAGGAACGTCAGGCGCAAAAATGAAGAACAAGAGAGCTTGGAGGGTTATCAGTCAGCCTTTAAAGCATCCTTAACCAAGAGCAGTAACGATTGAAAGATGGTTATCTCTGATTATTAGAGATAGGACATAAACTATGGACATTGCATCTAGAGTACTGTGCCAAGGGAATATATATAAGTGGCTTTTGAGTTTTAAATATTCTAACGACCACATTCAAATGCAGAAATAAGTGAAACTAAGTTTAATGTAATACCATAGTACTTAACCACACAACACACTATCATTGCAAAATATAATCAATTTAAAACTGTTAGTGATAGAGTTTATGTAATTTTTTTCATTGTCTCTGCAATCTGGGGTGTATTGTACATTATAGTGCATCCTTATGGTTTGATTATTAACTGCCTCCCCACAGGCTCACATGATCAATGCTTGGTCCCTGCCTGGTGACATTATTTTGGGAGATTATTATTGAAGCTTTAAGAGGTGCAGCCAGCTGGTAGAAGTAGACCACTGATAATGTGTTCTTGGGTGTGGTATGTTGTCCAGAATCCTGTCTTTCTCTGTCCACCAGGAGATGAAGGGTCTCCTCTCACATGCTCCTATCACTATGGTGTTCTCTCCAAGCAAGCACCAACTAAACCCTCTGGGACTGGGAGCCAAAACAAATTCTCCCTCAAGTCATTGTCTCTGGTACTTTGGACACCCGATGAGATATACAGCTCCTGTCTATTGAATGGTCACATTGTAAGTGCTCAACAGACATATATGCAGCCAATGCCTACTTTATTTGACTGGGTAGGTCTAGGAAATAGAACAGAAAAAAAACATTAATTTTGATGAGATTAAGAAGAATGTTCTAAGAAACAGAATTCTGTATAAAGGCTATCGAGTAAATTAAACATGTTCTGTTTGAAAATCTGACTAGTGGAGAAGGAGATAATAAGGTATAAACTTTTAGAATAAAAGAGGGTCAGGCTCCTAGGGGAAATTCCCACTACCAGAGAGCTACAGAGAGGCTACACACATTAGGAGCCAAAATAGCAATGTTGTCTCATTTAACCTATATTGATCTCACTCTCTAATGGATATTCTGTTTGTATTTTTCAGAAGGCATTGAGAGAGCCAGGGACAACCCAATTCCACCAACAAGACATTGGATGATGTCAGACATCCTGCAGGAGACAAACCACACCTAGCCTTCACACAGGGCCCAAATGAAACCTACGAGAAAGTGATGAGACAAACAGGAGACCAATCACCACAGCAAGTCTGATAACCCATGAAAGGTCAATGGAGACAGACGCCAATGATACCCAACACAACCCAGGGCAAAGATCCAGAGATATTTAAGATCTCATCAATAAAACAGACTCAAAACTCACCCACCATGACTCAGAGAACTGATCAGAGGAGGGGGCTGATAGAATGTAAGAGCCATGATGGGGGAGAATATCCAGAGACATTGCCCCCCTCAGTAACAATACACAAATGCGGAAGACAAAAAAAAAGAAGAAAGAAAAACAAAGAAAGGAAGAAGAAAGAAAGAAAGAAAAAAGAAAGAAAGAAAGGAAGGAAGGAAGGAAGGAAGGAAGGAAGGAAGGAAGGAAAGAAGGAAGGAAGGAAGGAAGGAAGAAAGAAAGAAAGAAAGAAAGAAAGAAAGAAAGAAAGAAAGAAAGAAAGAAAGAAAGAAGAAAGAAAGAAACTGGCTCCCTCTGGTGCAGTTCATAACCCCCTAACCTATGGACAGATCCAGTATGTGCACCGAGGAAGAACCCCAGTGGGTAGGGGACAGAGAGAAGGGAAATGGAGACACCTTCACAAGATTTGATCATATAATATTTATACTTATTCATAATAAAGATTAAAAAAGGGTCTCCAAGTAGCTGGAATGAGAAAGGTTTGATTACATAAGAAAATAAGTGGGTAAAAGAAAACAAAATTTTATCTTAATGTTTTCACTTCTGTGCAGACTTTGAGAAAATAATCTATGAAGAAAATAATAAACTCGGGCTGGAGAGATGGCTCAGAGGTAAAGGCACTTGCCTCCAGTGGCTAAGGCCCCTGTTCAATTCCCCAGTACCCACGTAAGCCAGACCCACTAGCTGGTGGCCCTGGTGCTCTCTCTCTCTCTCTCTCTCTCTCTCTCTCTCTCTCTCTCTCTCTCTCTCTCTCTCTCTGCTTGAAAAATGAATAAATTAAATTAAATTAGAAAAAGAATAAACTCTATGAGCAAAGATTCACACTGAGGTGACAGAAGACTAAATACTGATAAAAATATATGAAAATTTAAAAAACTGATATTAAATAGACATCTAGTGACATTTTAATACAAATTAAATGGCAAATCTCATACATTTAAAAAAATTTCATCTCTAAATAATCCTCAATTGTCTGAAAAAAATACAAAGTGTTTTAATATGCCCTGTATGTACCTTCCCTAATATTTCATATTGTAGAACCATGGTACACATACAAAATTCAGAATTTTGTATTTCTATAATATTCATGCAAGACTTTACTTTTATTTCACTCATGCATGTTGTGTGTGGAGTTCCTCAAACGTTCACGTGCAGAGATTAAAACTGTGTCGAATAATATAGAACTCTGCAGAGGAGCTGGTAACATTCCCTGGAGAGCCTATTCTATGGATTCATATAGACAGGGCTGACTCATTTAAACCTGTAGCTGGGCTGGGAAGAGATTATTGGAAATTGGGAGAAAGGAGGAATTGAGAAATGGAAATAAGAAGCCGGCTGAGTAGATAGAAAAGATACAACTGAGCATTCTCAACGACTAAAAAATATTATATCTCTTTGGTGGTCCAAACTTACAGTTTCTCTAAAGATAGATGAGATTTTCCATGATTGCAGCAAGAAAATACTTATTTACTTTTATCAAAAACTAACATGAAAAGTAACTTAATCGTTTGATGCTGTGGGCATCTTGGGACTTAGTTCTCTGTTCACACATTTACTGGCTAGCTAGGCTTGAAAGTCCTCTGCAGCCACAAGATCCGTTAGGAAAACTCTCCAGAGAATATCCATTTATCTTTCCATGCTCTAAATTTGTGTTCCCAAACTGCCAAGACTCTTTCGCACAGTCCTGAATATTTTACAATAATGTTTAGGAATGGTCTCAAACATTGAACTTTATGGATAAATAATGTATATTCATTTCAACTTTTTCTCAATTTCTGTAACTCTTCCTGCGCAGATCAATCTTCCAAAAAAACCAATCCAGCTCAGAAATAAAAGGGAAGTAAAAGGAGAGATTTAAAAAATAAACAAACTTCATTCCTCAGTGTACATCTGGGTCAAAGCACTTTATTAGGAACCTCTTCGGGATCAGCTCTGACAGGCTGTCCTGGCGTCTCCGCATGATGTCGGATTTTAATTCCATTATTCTTGGAGGCCAGTATTCCATGCTGCTTTATAAATGACTTCTCGAGAATGACTTAGATTGTCAGATAAAAATATAAACAAAACGAAAATGTGAGCCAAAGTAAATATTAATTTAAAAACTATACCCCTAGATCCAAAATGAAGTAACTTTTTTGGCTAAAATCTGCAATTTGGCTAAAAGAGGAGAAAAGTGCTGAGAAGGGAAAACACTAGCTCTAAGCGTCCTCATGGCTTAGGAGGGAAAGCAGACCAGGCAGGGAATGTGTGATCTCAGAAGCCCAGTGCTGATGAACCCATTCTGATGAACCTTTCTTCCCCAGGCTGTGCATTGGAGCACGTGGGAGTGTCAAGTGTTCCTGGGATGTGGCTTACTTGCTCCAGGACACCAGCACAGGCTTTGCTCTGCAAGCACACAGTGCCATGAAAGCTCTCAATGGCCTTGGAACAGATCAGATTTGGTTCTACATTTCCCACCGTCTTCTGCTCCGAGTGCTGGAATTGAGCCACTAGGCAGAGTCCTGGGGGAGAACTTCCCTGCCAAGGAAGATGTCACACTCGCTGTTTATTTCCTAATGGGCTAAAGACTTTCTCATGGAACTGAACAGATGCCTTCAAACCCTGGGCTTAATGCACTGTTCAGTTTACCAAGTGCTTTCGTAGTGTATGTGCACGCCAGACTTCATGACAATAAGACATATGGTGAGGCCATAAAAGATACTCCTTTTCCTAATTTGATAATTTAGCAGACTGGAACTTAAGGTTTTATGGATGTGCTGGGTCTTATGTGTCTCACTTCTGCTTCCATATTCTTTGTATTATGTCTGCCTATAAGTTTTCCCCTTTGTTTTAAGTTAGAATATTAGTATGTGGGATATATTTTGGAGAACTCCATAATCCATGTATCAAAATATCAATAAAAGTCATTATGGATTGTTGTTCTTCAGATCAAATTTTAAAAGTGAAACTATTAAAACACAGATTATAAAATACTATCAATTCATTATTTCCAGTCATTAAACTGTCTTCTAGAACTTTCTGTAAATGTTCAAAATATTTATTTTTTTCAGTCTGTTTTGTATGCTTTTAGTAAAAAAAAAAACTCTCATGTTTCCATGGTTTTAAAGTAGATCATGAAATATGCATGGAAAACATACTTTTGTCGGTAACAGGTCACATATTCAAATTTGGATATTGATTGTAGTTAGAAAAATTATATGACTATGAAAATAGTAAATTTGCTGTTCTCTGTAAAAGTCAATATCTTGATAGCTCTGTATCTGCATGCATGTGCTCATAAACTAAATTATAATGCATATAATCTGCATAATTGCAAGTTTCTGACTTAAGCCACTTTAAAATTCAGACATCTTCAGATTTCTAAACTTCCATATGTAGAGCTTATGACATAACTTAAGTTTGAGCCATTATCGGTTCCCAAGTATTCAACTATAGAAATATGCCTAGGAGTTCTTCTCTTCAGTTGGGATCAGTCTTGGTTTCTGCTGCAGAACCATAGTGTGAATTCTATAGATTTAATATCTTGTCTATGGTGAGTTTAACTGCAATAATTTTACTCAATGGATGTTAAATTCACCAATTCCATCATTTCTGTTGATATGGAAAAATGTTAGCAGAATACTTTCAAAAGCCAGAAACATTTTGCTAGGAAAAAAAATGTTTCAAATACTTTAAGCAAACGAACTTGACATTCTTAACGTTCCTTCATAATTAAAAAGAGCAAAATGAATACTTGTATGTTCTTTCAATTGAATATTTACCATGGCTCAGAAACCAGTTCTCAAAAGGTCTTTGATGTAGAATTAGCAGAGTACAAAGTGTACAGGAAAAAATTCACTTGCCAATATGAATACGTGACATCGCCTTAGAAACTTGGACATTTGTTAGGAAAAGCTATTCAAATTAGATTTCAAATTATTTGATAGAACAAATGTATTTGGATTTTACACACCACTGCTATCTGCCTGAATCATTACTATGAAAAAAAGTGGATAATCTGAAATCCAGAACATCCTATCACTCATAGGACATAAATTTTTAAAGTCTTACCTCCCTAATCATGTTTCAGGCTGTGCATGCCATCAGCTATAGGAATCAAGAAGCTTAAAAAGTAGTTTAAAAAGAGATCTTTTAACGGGAGAGTTAATGCTAAGCCTAGTCACTCAGTAACATTTTAAAGTAAAGGATTCAATATTTAAAAGTCTAACATAAGTGCATAGCATCTATATAACATAAGATTAACAATGACTCCTTTGAGGTGAATACAAGACAACTTAATCTTGTTATAGAAGTACTTTAAAATCAAAAAAGTAATATTTTATATTTTAATACCCATTTAGTCATCACTGGTAAACATATTATATCTCACATTTTACCTTTTTAAATTAAAATTCTAAATCTATATAAATATTAATTATTGGGTTTTCTGTTTGGTAAACATTTAATGGCTTCAGTTAATTGGGATGTCACATGGTAGTTATGCTTCATGGATCTTTATTTCCAATTATCATAACAAGATCTATTTGAGTATGTAAATTACAGAAGTTTTCTTCTTGTTGATCATTTGTTTTGAACAGAGCTCATGCCCAGTATGTTCGTAATCTATTATACGTAGAGTGAGATTCATAATACCATAGTGACTTGCACAAATTTTCATAAGTTTCCATATGAACTTAAATATAGGTTGGAATTTAAATTTTCCAATCTCAGATGCACTATATTTCATGGAGAGAGAGAGAGAGAGAGAGAGAGAGAGAGAGAGAGAGAGAGAGAGACCTAATAACTAAGAAGAAATAACAGATTTCTGGTGTGAAGAGAATTGGAATGTCTCAATTAATAAGCTTGTGCTGGTTAGTACAGTGACTAGATCCACTGTTTTATTTGTTAAATGAAAGGCTTGGACCGATATCAAGTTCGTTTTCATTGACAGTTTCCATAAATGTAAACAATATATTTTGATCATAATCCCCTCTCATTACTTGTGTGGTCCCACTTACTCAGAAACACTTCTCTGCTAGTAGCCCCTCTTCCATTTTCACTGTCGCCTGGTGTCTGTGGGGGGGGGTGGTATATACATGTGTATGTGCCCATTTGTTGCCCTATGTGCTTGCCTGCAGTGAGATGCGTTCACCTGCTGGGGATCAAGTGGAATGTCTACCATTCTGCTCTTGTCTGAGCCATGGTCTTTTAATGCTCCCAGAGCTTGACTTTTGGTTTTTTTTTGTTTTGTTTTGTTTTTTTTTTTTTTTTAAACAAGCTTTGGCAATTCCTGGGTATCTACTCCCATACAGGACTGGGTGTGCAGCCATGAGCAGCCATGGTTAGCTGCTTATGTGGGTTCTGGAGATTAGAACTTAGCCATTCTCAGACCCTTTAGACCCTTGAGCTTGTGAAGGAAAGTCACTTAACCACTTAGCCAACTCTCTGCCTCCCCCATTCTATTTTGATGTAATTTTGTGCCCTCCTCCATCATCCATGACAGTGTTGAAAAGTCCAACATTGTGCAGCTCCCACGAGGATACCCTTGGCTGCTGGGAGGTCATCAGTGCAATGGCCACCTTGTGTCCGGGAGGCAGCATTCCAAAGCTCTCCTCTGCGGGTTAAGGCTCTTCCATCCTTTCCACTGAGCCTTGGAGGGTGTGATAAAATTGTGCCATTTAGTACTGTACACTCAGATGTCAATGCTCCTCAGCACTTTGCAGTTTTGAGTCTCCACAATTATTATTGATATCTGCAAAGAGAAGCTTCTGTCATCAAAAATGTGCATAGCAGTAGTGTATGTGCATAAGCATAAATACTTCCTGGGAAACCTGATGGCCACAATATGTCTATTTAGCCAAGCAAAAGTAATAGCCTTCCCTGCTAGGACCTATACCTTCCTCACTATTGGCTTTTGACTAGCTTTTCAGTGACCAGGCACGAATTCTCTCCCATGGAGTGGGTCTAAATCTAATCAGAGAGAAGTTGGTTGCCCTCTGTTTTAGTTACACTCTTATTGATAGCACAGAACACCACACCAAAAGCAGCTTATTAGAGGAAAGTTGTTTATTTTGGCATACAGTCTTGAGGAGAAGCTCCATGATGGCAGGGAAAATGATGCATGAGCAGAGGTTGGACATCACCTCCTGGCCTACATCAGGTCGAAAACAGCAGCAGGAAAGTGAGCTGAACTCTGTGAAGTGGGAGCTTGTGATGATATACCTAAGCCTGTCCCTAAGAACACACAGCCTGCAGAGAGGCTCAGATTCTAAAATTGCCATCATCTGGAAACTGGGGGTCAGCTAATTCTCACCCCTACACCTCCATAACAATCACGCCACCACTGAAGCAGTGGATACAGACATCAAGTTCTATTCTTGATCTAGCTATTTTTTATCTTTTATAAATTTCTAGATGTATTCATTTGATCTACAGCTTCTGTTTTGTTAAGATGCATGCATGCGTTGGGCTGGAGAAATAGTTCAATGGGTGTGCATGTATGTGGACTTGAATTTGAATCCCCAGAATTTATGTGAATTTACAGACATGATGGCATAAGCCATTAATCTCTATGCTGAGGAGCCAGAGAGAGTTAGATCCCTGGGGGTCTTTGACAGACTAATTAAGCTGAATTGGTGATGATCAGGTTCAGTGAGAGAGTGTGTTTCAAAAAATAATGCGGAAAGAGATAAGGAGGACATCAACCTCAGTTTTCCGCACACATGTGTGCATGTGCACAATAACATGTACGGGCATGCACACACCTGTGCAGCACACCAAAGAGATGCATGCCTATCATATTGGAAATACTAAAGTGATTGTTAATCAAATTTAATCTTGTCACAAAATTTCATTTTGAAAGATTTCACCAATGCATTTAAGTTCTTTATTATTCTAGCAATTACTATTCTTATTTGCTCTTAAAAAATAATGGACTTTAGTCACAGAGTAAGTTATGATAAAGCTTACCTGGGAAATAATTTCATGACATATTGCCTACAATTATAAAAAAGAAACTCTCTCTCCCTTTCTCTCTCCTTCTTTCTCTGTATCTTTCTCTGTATGTGCTTATTTCTCTCTCAACCAAATATAAGTTAAAATTCAGAATTATTTTTTCTTTTAAAAAAGACTACTAATCTGAGAGAAAATATGTTATAAAATAACTAAGTTTCAATTTGAAATTACTTTTCAGTACATACCTACCATGCATATTGCACCAAAAACTATGAACATTGGATAAAAGAAATTTTTGTGCAGATTTTCAATTGGAAAACAAATGATAGCATTATAATTATTTTGAATAACTTTATCCAAGTACTACATAGAGAAAAGTTCAATTTTATAGTGTACAGTTCAAGAATGGTCACAAAATGAAAACAAGGACATAATTGACCCTTTAGTTAATAAGTGTAACATTAGGAGTTTGGTCAGGGCTGGGCCATAGCCTACTGGTTAAGAGCAGTTCAAGCAAGAATGAGGGCCAGAGACCACCAAGTTCTGTTTTCCAACACCCACATAAACAGGTGTGGGTGGTCACATGTGCTTGTGACCCAGTGCTGTGGAGAGTGGGGGGAGCATTGCAGAGACTGGGAAGTCACTGAGGCTTGCTGACTGAAAAACAAAAAACAGTGAAAATGGCAGCACTGGCTGGGTTGAGTGGGAGACGCTGTCTTGAGGAACAGGTGAATGAGTGAAAAAAAATAAAGGGGAACTTTACCTGGAGCTCTTCTCCACATCTGCACATGTGCACACAGACCACGTGCATCTGCACACACACACACACACACACATAAAGCAAAAAAAAAAGTATTAAAACATCTGGCCCCATAATTGTTCCCTTTTAATTGCATCCTAAATTTAACCACTGGTCTTTCATTTAATAACATGGATGGGGTTAGCCTGAATTTGAGCTATGGAAAATAGTCAGCATAGATTATATATCATGTTATATCTAGCTTTCTTCACATAAGATTTATCTGTGCTAATCCATATGTTGATGTGTATGGCATTAATTTGATTATTGTCATAGCTGTAAATAATTTCACCACATGGATATGCTACAGGGAATATTCAACTATGGGTACATATATGCATTGTCCCAGTTTGAAGCCATTACAGATACTGTTAAAGAGGACATTTTTTGATATTTCTTGTGCTGAACATATTCATGGATTCCTATGTTTTTTTCAGAACTTTTTTTTGTTTTATTTTTATAAAATTCAGTTATGCTTATTTTGTATTAATTCAGACTTTGCTTTTTGCACAAAATAAAGTTGAACAACCATACTTTTGTCATAGCTAGGGCACTATGTGAAATATTTCAAGATTTTAACTATAAAACCATTTCAAAAATATGTCAAGGGTTAGCCATTCATTCATAGCAGTGAGATTGTTGATCTTGGAGTATATTTTGGTTCAGTTTTAGTAGATAGAGATGGTACTATATTGGTTACACACTGAGTTTCTTGTTGTTTTATAGATTTGCTGACACAGTATTTTAATTTTAAACACTATGCTTTGTGTACACTGGTATTTCACAGTAATTTTAATGTGCTCGTTTTTAGCTAGGGTCTATGTTGTCTAGGATGGTCTTAAATTCCGGAACTCAAGAGATTCTCTTGTTGCAGCCTCCCTCATAGTCTCACTTCTCCTGACTTAAATGTGCATTTATTGGGTAAATAGAGTTGTGTTCACATGCTTGTTGAATATTTGCATTCTTTTTTTAAAATTGATATCTTTATTTTCCAAAATTAGATACACTGTATGAGCAAATATTTTGCTGGTATCCTAATTTCCCTCCTCCCTATCCCCAGTCCAATGGATTTCCTCCTCATTGGGTGTACTGGATAAGTCTATGAAGTAATGGATTATGAATTGTACTAGAGGTAACCAGTTTCCCTCTGCCTGCTTCATGTGTTTTTGTGGAGGGGTGCAATGTCTCTGGATAGTCTCCCCCACCATGGCTCTCACAATCTTTCTTACCCCTCATCTGCTCAGTTCCCAGAGTCATGATGGGTAATTTAAAAGTCTGCTTTATTGTTGAGATCTTAAGTGTCTCTGGACTTCTGCTTTGGGTTGTGTTGGGTATTGCTGGTGTCTGTCTCCATTGACCTTTTATGGGTTAACTGACTTGCGGTGGTGATTGGTCTCTTGTTTATCTCGACACTTTCTCATAGGTTTCATTTGGGACCTAGATGATAGGCCAGGGGTGGTTCATCTCCTGTCAGGATGTCAGCCATCAGCCCATGTCTTGGTGGAGTTGGGTTGACCACAGCTCTCACTGCATTCTGAAAAATACAAACAGAATCTCCATCGGAGAGTGAGATCAGTATAGGTTAAATGAGACAACATTGCTCTTTTGGCAAGATTCTTTTTCTTTCAAGGTTATTAAGATTTTTATTTTTATTTCTGGCCATCAAACCCAGTCTTTTAAACATGTTAGGCAATTCCACTTTTATAATGAGTTGTTGACTTTTCTCTTTTTCATTTTCTATTTCCTTTGTGTGTGTGTGTGTGTGTGTGTGTGTGTGTGTGTGTGCAGGTGCATGTGTGTGTGGCAATAAGAGGACAGCCTTGAGTGTCCTTCCTCAGGAAAACTATCCCCTTTTGTTAAGAAAGGGTCTCTTCTCACTGCCTCAGGGCTTGCCAGATAGGCTGGATTTTCTGGCAGGTGAGCCCAAGGGATCCTCCTTCCTTTGCTTCCCTAGTGCTGGGCTTACAAAGGTACAGAACCACACCAAGCATGTGTTATGGCTTCTAGAGACTGAACTCAAGTCCTCATGCTTGTGAGCCAAGCACTTTATGACTGAGTTATGGTCCCATCCACTTCTTTTCCTTCTTTTCTCTTTGAAACAAGACTTTGGCTGAATACTGTATGCTTCAAATAAATTTCCCTCAATTTAGGGAGAACTAGAGTGTTCTCAAATGTACTCATACTAAAGAGCTTTTTAGAAGGTTATTCCTTCTCTAGCCTTTTTCTTGTGTGTGTGTGTGTGTGCACATGTGTATGCTTATGTTTGTTAGTGCACATATGGACATGGCAGACATGAATGTAGAGGTTTGAGGAAAACTTTTGGGTGTCGTTCTCCATCTTCCACCTCATTTGAGACAGGATCTCTTATTGTTTACCTCTCTTTGCTAGACTAGCTGACCTGTGAGCTTCTAACAGCTTCTCTGGTCACCTCCCTGTTACTGTGAGCACACTGCATTCTAGGTGCTGGTGTTATAACACATGGGTATGCATGGGCTCTGGGGATCCACACTCATGCTGTGTGACAACTCCTCTGTTCACTGAGCCATCTCCTCACCAGTATTTTTCTTTTGCTTTATCATTGTACTTACTGTATAAATTCCAAAGACCGATGTGTCAATTCAATTTCACTAAAATTTATAGCATGTTTAATTAAACCATTTGAAATTTTAAGTTCTTATTAGTATATCTTGATCCATCTTGTGCTAATGTTTATGCTTAGTGTATGCTATGAGTCATCATTCATTCTGTTGCTTGGGCATTATAATAGCCCCTACTCTGAAGTTTCATGTGAGCTTTAGGATCACGTGAATTTTTAAATCTCAATTAATGTTATTGAATTTGTACTTCATTTTGGACAGCAATAACATCAGTACTTGTGAGACAGGTTACCTTGAGATTAAAGAGGCCTTACATGGGCTTTAAAGTGGGCTTATTTAGGGGCTAAGTCATCTGATGTTCTACTATCACCAAAACCACTCTGAGCTCGACTTTGGGTTCATTTTCTTATGAACTCAAATGGATGAATTCATACTTAACAAAGACACAGTTTATAGAGTTTTATTTGCAGAGAAAAAGAAAGCAAGTTAAGGAGAACAAGAGAAATGGGAGAGGACTGTAGGAGGGGGAAGGTAGCTTGCTTTCTTTTTTATTTAATCTGGGACATCAGCCCATGACATAGCCCTGTCCACCTTTAGTGGGGGTCTTCCCACCTCAATTAACCAATCCAGAAATTCCTCAAAGACAGATCTAGAGACTAGGAAATAAATGTCCAAAGTAAACAAAGTCTCAGGAAGCTCCTGAAATTTACAAGATTCACAAGGCCCCTCTGGAAAGTTATTTAAACAGTAACAGATTATGGATGGATGGAGGAAGGGAGGAGATTCTAACCAAGTAATCTGCCTGCAAGTCCTTCTGGGAGCGCCTGGGCTGTGGTGGGACTTTTGGTGATGCCTTTGAGTCATCCATGCACAGGTAAGTATTCTCTCACTCAGACTCCTGTATGTGACCCCAATAAACCCACTGATTCACTAAGCCAGACTTGAAGAGAATGGTTTATTTGGTATGTTCCTTATCTGGAGGTGAGTAGACATGTCACATCTCCCCACTACAAATCACACAATAAGGGAACTATAGATTTTTGTTGTTGTTGTTGTTGTTGTTGTTGTTGTTGTTGTTGTTTGTGTTTGGTATTTTGAGATAGCATCTCACTGTGTAGCCTTTAATATCCTGGAATTCAGACTTGTGATCCTTTTGCCTCTGGAGTTCTGGGATTGTTGAGAATGTATATAACTAGATTCATAAGTAATATTTGTCTGTAGTTTCTTGTCTTGCAATATGTTTGCCTGGCTCTGGTGTGATTAAAAGAATGAGTTAAGAAAAGTTATAGCTAAAGAGAGGCACATGTCTCCCAGGTAGAGATTCATACCTTTCTGAGAAGTTGTCAGATCACCTTGCAGGATAGACTGTAGTCCACACAATGATGGGACTATGATGGCCAGGACCACAGCTTGTCCAGGATCGCATAGTTAGGCATACCTCTCACCTGCTGTTTCACCTAAACCTTATGTTGGGACCCCAAAGATGGACTGCGAGGATCAGTGGACCTCTTTGTGCTTCTCAATGTAGCCACCTTAAATGAGTCTCCTTTGTCTTCTTTTCACTATTACTTGTCCATTTGAATCCTGGTGGTTTGTGACTGACCTGAGGATGTATGGGCTTATCAGGGTCCAGGCTATGATCCTAATAACTCTGGCAGCAATATGGCATGAGGCATTGTCATTCATTATAACTTTAGTAACTTACAATTTAAAGTTGTACTCTCTTTGGGCTATAGAATAATATGAATTAAAATTGCCTTCATAAAAAGTCAAAACGTTTATATGAAATAATTTGTTTGAATTTCTAAGTTCCTGTTCATGTGTGCTTTGATTAATAAATCAGTACCTGTTGATACATGACTATTGCCTTATAATCTATAGAGAGTTGTTTGTTATTTAGTTGTTTTTGCTCTCGTTGTTAGTTTCAGTAGAGCAGGACATTGGAATCACATCAGCTTTTATATTAATGATAGAATCCCACAAGAAGAAAGGAAAAGGAAAATAATTTATAAAGACTTTGAATATGTAACTGAAACTAAAACTGGTTAAAGATTCATTTTTTTTCAATTAATATATACAATTAGGAAACTTAAGTGGAGAAAGCTAAAATTTGGTGGACAAAGAATATCTTTGAAACTTATCTGATTAGAAATTTCTCTGAAGGAATTTTATTCACAATATCTTGGTAAAAATATGCTGATAAAACATACTTTATGAAACTAGCAATGTATCTTTATCTCTGGAAACATTTACATAACAACATATTAAAACTATTGATAATATTTGGATCCAGAGATTTTAGTGTAACATTCCTCAAGAAGTTGATATTAGGAGGGGAAGAAAGAACCTAAATCTAGTGAGGGAAAGAGATTCCATCAGTTACCTGTGACCTTCATGCTATTGGAAAGACTGCATACTATCTCAGAGCTTCAGACTCACACCTGCAACTAGGGAGAAGGTCAGTGCTGCACATAGGACCGTTGTAGGTAATCACCAGAGAGTGCCTTGGAAGTCCTCCAGATGATCAGAACTGTTACTCATGAACTTGAATATATTTTATGCTAGATTTAATTATAATTATAGATTGGTGGATGTGCGTTTTCACTTTTTCTTTCCAAAATATTTGCTTCCTAATATTCTACAATAAATTATGCAGTGAAGGGAATTTTCCCATGCCTTCTGAAACTCTCCTAAGATAAACTGACAATAGACAGATAAAATAAAAGACATAAAGTTCATTAATGTGCAAAACAGGAATATTCATAGCTTGAGGAAAGTCACAGGAGTATGATTACCCAGTACTCAAACATGATTTAGTAGCATGCATATCTCTTAGCTTATAGAGGAGGGAAAGAAGAGGAACATAGCAAAGTTTAAGGGAATAGTAAATGGTTTCTAGGGGAACTCCATGGACTTTGAGACCATATGATGATCTGGAACAAAGCCCATTGGGCCCAGAGAACATGAATGTATTGTAAATGATTCTCTCTGGGACCAAAACACAGGACTATAGTCTGGTGTATTACCAAAGCCTATCCAGGTGTGTTGACAAACTTGAGTCTTTCTTCCAACATGAGGCTGGCTAATAAAAGCTAAGAGAAGGACCATGAGTAATTGTGTCTGCTTTGACAGGTGAGGTTATAGACAGAGCAGTAAATTTTCAGGAAAACTTAACTCTCCTTTTGGGTGGGGGAGAAGCAAGACAAGGGTAGAGAGATCTTGATACAGTGTACGATTTAAAAGTCTTCTAACTCCTTTGACCATGTTGCTCAGCGCACCGCAAAGTAATGTAACCAAAGAATGTCTTTCCCTCAGTTTCAACAATTTCAGCTACTTTGCTTTACAGTTGTTTAGAACATGTTCTCTGTCAAAATATAACTGTCATTTTCTGGGAAGAAGAAATTAAAAATATATCCTTTTTGATCTTTTTTATTTTTATTTATTTATTTGCAAGAAAAAGAGAGAGTTTGCATGGCCACGCTTGGACCTCCTGCCACTGCAAACAAACCCCAGATGCATGTGCCACTTTGTGCATCTGGATTTATGTGGGTCCTGAGGAAGCAAACCCAGGCTTTCAGAATCTATAAGCAAGCTCCTTTAACTGCTGGGTGTTCTCTCCAGCCCCTCCTTTTTTTTTCAATCAAACATTCTTCATATAATTTTCCCAATATCTGATATTTAGAAAGGCATTAAAATTATCTAATTGAGTACATTATGTGAAATAGGTTGGAAGAGACTCTTTAAACTACCCATAACTATATACCAGTCATATAACATTTACATGGGAAAAAACTCTGATAAAGGAAAAATAGAAGTAATTCCAACCTTAATGTAAGTTGGCAATATTCATATGCCCTAACAAATCACATTTTTCTCTGAAACTCGAAGTATGGAAATATCATGGAGAGAAATGACAAACTTTAGTTAACTGCTGAAAAGTAAATATTCTGCTTTCTTGTCTCTTTCTTGCTCTTCAAGTGAAAGCCTTTGGGCAAACATGGATGCGTCTGTACCTAAGAATCTGTTTATCATCAGTTATAATCTCTGCTGTATAATTTTATCTGGGAATTTAACCCAAACAGATTTGTTTTATTGCTTCACACTATTTAAATAAATCACTTATTATAATGGTGGTAGATTTGGGGTGTGTTAGTATAGGGTTTCCCCATTCGGGAGCATGGGATGGATGTGGAAGATAAGGGAATTTTATTAATCAACAACGAAAAATGTGAAATCAAGGGAAGGTGAAGAGGATAGAAAATTTCTGGTTGAATCTCATCTGTTGGTATGAATGAACAATTATAGGTACACATAGGTACATAAATATCTTTGTGAACATATGTGCACCCCCCCCCACACACATCCATATGCAGGGACAGCCCCGGCTTGTTAGTGGGTTGTGCGCATTGTGAAAATTCACTACACTGAACATTAGTTCATCCCTGGCTAGGCCTTGTCTTTATACAATGATGACTATGGACCCTTCCAGATAAAGTGAGATCTCCTACTAGTTTATAACCTTACTAGGATGTTTTTCTACCAGAAGAACATTGGCTATAAATGTTGATTAGTGAAAATGAATGCAGCAGTTTTATAAGTCCTGTGAGTGCATTCATCCCTGTCTGCTTCTCCTTAAATTACTAGGAATGCAAAAATAACCAATGGTTGGACCTATTAAATCACAAATTGGATAGGCTTACCATTAAAGCATATTGTAAATGTGTTTCATATTACTTAGCTCGTTTAACATGTCCAGCAGTAAGCATTCAAATGTTTTGAGTTGTTTTTTTCAACACAAAAGATACTAAATGATTTTTCAAGCCACCAAGGGATATTTAAAACATTGCAAGACAACTGAAGCCTTCCTAATATGCAGGCCCTCATTAGCCATCTGCATGGAAGATACAGAAAAGAAAAGATGCAATTGACTAGGAAATGCCTTGGTTTTGTGTTAATCATTTGATAGTCCTCATTTTGTGAAGTTAGCATGACTTGCTCAATTTGGAAAATTGTGATTATAGCAAACTCATAGGGTGAAAAAGCCACACTAGTTTAAAATGTCAAATTTACTGCCATGAAGCCTGAAATGACATATAGTAAACTTGTAATAATTAAAGCAATAAAATTTACTTTCAAGCCAAAATAAGGTTGGAGTTTATCTATGCTTTATTTGAGCATTAGAATATGACATGCTGATTCATAAAAGGAGGTATATAAATTGTTAAAAGTAATTTTGTTGAGTTTTAGCTATGCCTTGGATTCTTTCTGGAGCAGTTAAAAATACTAAAATTTGATTCAAAATGTGGGATGAAGAATCTAGCATGTAACTCACAAGGTGTCACTAAAAAGTGAGGCGGTGTCAGCAATTACATTGACAATTTTCTTACATAGATCATAAAATAAAAGTGAATGTCAAAATCAAATTCTATCAACTAGAGCTCTAAGGTGTGTTGACTAGTTGGAAAGATCATTTGACAGAGTAAGGTCAGTTCGAATATTGTCACACAGAGAAGGGGTCTGGCCTACATTCAAGCATTTTCCTCAGTGTATGGAGATGCGATTTTAAGACATAAGTGTGTGAATGTTTATTTTTGAGGTAGGGTCTCGCTCTAGCCCAGGCTTACCTGGAATTCACTATGCAGTCTCAGGCTGGCCTTGAACTAATGGCAATTCTCCTACCTTTGCCTCGGATTAAAGGCGTGTACCACCATACCAGGGTAAAACATCAGTGTGTGAATTTGAAAGAGGCATGCCTGCTTAGTCTTAGTTTGTGAAAAAGAATTTTTTTTTTTTGGTTTTTTGAGGTAGGGTCTCGCTCTAGTCCAGGCCGACCTGGAATTCACTATGTAGTCTCAGGGTGGCCTTGAACTCATGGTGATCCACCTACCTCTGCCTCCCAAGTGCTGGGATTAAAGGCGTGTGTCATCACGCCCGGCTAAGAAATTTCTTATACAGATGTTTAAATTAATAATTTAATTATCCCATGGCATATTATTAACATGATAACAGGTGAAGTGGATTATTTATTTATTACCATTTGAAAACATGCTTTGTTAAAATGACAGGAGGCATATTTTTTCATTTCTCTTTCTGGATCATTGATGGATTTCTTCAGGTATAAGCCAATCTCTTATCTTGATGTATGAATGCCTACTGTTGCTTGCTTCAGATTAAGTTTCTCTATTAAAGACCTTTTCACCTTTTTTCTGATTTTTTAAAATAGTTTTATGATGTCTTATAAAATAATGCTGTGAGGTTGATGATCTATTAAAAGAAAAGTACCACGTACACATAAAATGCTACTATTAAATGATTAAATCATAAATTTAAGTCAAGGCAGGCTTTCCTGCTACTTTTCATCTTAGGAAATGTGAAGTAGTTTATAATGATCCAAAGGAAATGAAAGTGTTGATGAGAGAGATAATGAGAGAGAGAGAGAGAGAGAGAGAGAGAGAGAGAGAGAGAGAGAGAGAGAGAGAGAGAGTGCTAAGGACACAGGTGGCTGATAACAGCCAGGGCTGCTTGACTTCATTGATGAGCTTCACATAGTCCTGCAAACCTGTATTTTATTTCAGAAAAAAATGACATCAAGGTAAAATGTGTTCCATTAAAACCAATATTTCAAATGTGTTTCATTAAAGCAATATTTTTTTTAAGCTATACAGATGATGCAAGGAATTTAGAGCTAGAATATTGGTGCATGCAGATTTCCCTGATGAGCAAGTAGAAGATATCTGTGCTTCCAAATTGGCTGTTTGTAATTTGTTCCAAAGCTTATCCTTCCAAAGAGTCATAAAGATCTCAACAATAAAATTATTATTTAAATCACCTTCTCCTTATTCCATCATCCAAAAAACAAACAAACCAACAAACAAAAAAAACAGGATCACAGAGAAGTATCAAAGTTAGCAGCACCCAACCATGTGATCTCTGACTTGTGTTAGGTCAAAATCAAAGTCACTGATAGAAGTGAGAGCAGAGCAGCACAGCAAGTTAATACTATCATATTCTTACAACAGACACAAAGCACTGACTTTTTGTTTTAGAATGAAATATCTTTCTTACTCATGCTAAAGGAACACTGATTATATATATATATATATATATATATATATATATATATATATATATATATGCATTTCCTGACTTCTTTGTCTCGAATTTATCTGTCTCTCCCTCATTTTGCCTTTCTTACCTCCCACCCTCTCTTATCTTGAATGTATGCAAAAATGTATAAGAAACTTTTGGATTTTTTTAAAGTATACTTAAATTGTACGTTATTATCTTCACCCCACCTGAACATGCATGCACACTTTCTCTCATTTTGGTGGATTTTGGTTAATGGATTAAACAAATAGATTAGTAAATATATAATAACAGCCTGCTTTCCAGTCAGATGAGCTGGAAAAGTACCTATATTTCATCCTGTTATTATTAAATTTATAAGGAATCCTTGATGACTTATTCCCTAATTTAGCTCTATCTGGGTGCTTATGCATTGAAAGTAGTAACTAGCTTAATATTTTCATGGAATATTTTAGTCTATTTGTAGTTTTTGTTTCCAGATCTCAAGTTTAAAATAATATGTTTCAGTCTGGAGATATCGCTCAGTGGTTAAAGGTGCTTGCTTGCAAAGCCTAATGTTTCGACTTTGATTCCCCAGGGCCTACATAAAGCCAGATGAACAAAGTGGCACGTGCATCTAGAGTTCATTTACAGTCGCTAGAGGCTCGGGCATATCCATTCTCTCTTTCTCTCTCCCCCTTCCAAATAAATAAGTAAATAAAAATGCTATTTTGTTTCCTATACTTCAAAGTAAATACTGTAACTATAAATTATCCTAATCGTAAGGAAATTAAATCCTGAATTATTATTTTTTCCATTCTTGGGATCTTAAAATTCCAAGTTCCAAAAGAGGGCATCAGTAGAATGCTGATGATGAAGAACTTGGGCTTTGGACTATTGGTTTTACAATGTCCCTAAAATACAACTGTATTTGTCTTCAAGTCTGTCTTCAAGATGAAAAAAAAATGGCTTAGCTTCCTTATCAGTCATCTACACTATAAAATGAAAATAATATGGCTAACATTATAATAATTTGATAAAAGTTAAACAGACAATGTTAGTCAAAGTAACATGAAGCATTTAGAGTAATGAGCAGAGTTGGCTGCATTTTTAGGGAGAATTAAGGGACCATTTGTGAACATAAAAGGAAAAAAAATTAATTGTATTTGCTTAAAAATACTTCTTTGACTGGCAGCCCAGTGTTTTGCTGGCTGTCCTGCTCAGGTGAGTGTGACACCAAGGACATCTCTCTTGTATCACTAATAATTATTTTCTCTACATGGAGGACATCATGATGGGTAAACATTGGTTAAATTCTTCCGATTCTTCTTATATTGTTAGTAATCATTTCTGATAAGAAGAGGGATGGAAGAAATGACCTTCAAATTCCTATAAGCATTCCATATATCTACTCGGAAAAAATGAGTTAAAATTTCAAAAGTAATTGCAAAACAAGTTCTAAAACAGCAAAGAAGCATCATGTGGTGTAGCTAAAATATTAGTTCTCAATAACTGATAGTTATAATCTCAAGTCTTCAGTGTTTCATCTACCAGTTCAAAATTATGGACTTGTCCCTAAAAGCAGGTCCAAATGGGCCTAGTGACTAACCAAACTTTTTTACTGACTGTCCTGCTCATCTTCAAAACATGACTGAAATTTAAGCTGTTTTTCTCCTAATGGGTAGCTTAATGCAGATGTTCCCATTGCTCCCAATAATATAGCATACTGGCAAGTGTTTCAGCAAAATTCATGTTCCCAGACACATTAGACACCAGAGACTATTTTACCTGCTGGTGAATGCTTTTATCTGAGATTGTCAGATCATATATAGTGAATCAAAATGAGTCTCAACAACTGAGTTTCATAACAATGCCAGTGTTTACATATTTTACTGAACTTTATCTGGGAAAAAATCTGGAAATCTCATGAAAGAGGATTTTTCTCTTTGTTGGTTTTTCAAGTACATAAAACTGCAATAAAACAAAGGCAATGGAAAACAGCCTTTGGCCGGAGACTTTTCTCAGCTTCCTAATTTTAGTATTACACAATTGTGGAAACAGTGACTCTGGTGTTAGGCTAATCAAGAACTGTAGAGAGACTGGAAGAATGAAATGTTAGTCATGAAGGGTTTTGAACTTTCATGTGGGTTTGGGTTTTCAGTTCATTATGGTGATGAGAACTTCAGTATGTTTATATTTTATACAATCTAATTCTCCAACCATATTTGAATTCACATTATCTATCCTAAAATATAACTGGATTTTCCTTTATGCCATTCTTCAAAATAGGAAAAAGGTTCTCATGTTAACATTTAAAATGAAAATTAGCTAAAATTTTTAACTGATTCAGTAATCTCTTTTATAAATTATAAAGTGATATACTGCTGTAATCAAATACTTTGGGGAGGAACAGAAACCATTCTTTTCTTCTAGGAATTGGTAAAATATAGGGCATTCATATTAATATAAGTTCAAGGCTTTTCCATAAGAAGAAAAAATGAGGAATCCATAACAGGTGCTAGACTAGGTAACAGTCTCTTGAGGTTGTAAAAATAACCAGGAAGGGTTTAAATGGGAGAACTCTAAGTGCTAGAAGAGCAGGTTGAAGATTAGAGTCTGCATGCCCACGGGAGAAAAGGAGACAAACTATCTACCATAAATCATCTAGATGCTTAATTTGAAATCAAACAGGAACATGAATATGTGTCATATAATCCGGCTAAATACACCTGGGCTTTATTAAGATGGTGTGAGCCAAAGACTACAGTGTTTTAGACAAGCTTGAGCAGATCCTGTGCTAAAGAGAAAAACAAATGTAATCCATGCCTTGCCCTTGGAAAATAAAGCCCCAAAACCTCCAGATATTGATATCAAATAATTAACAGACAGATCTTCTAAACATATGAACTATATTCGGAAATTTGTATAATTACTGTGTAACAATACGTAGACTATCTTGGGTGATACTATCTTGGGGGGCAGGGGGAAACCCTGGCATTTCCACTTACTAGTTATATGGTTTGAAGCAGATTGCATTAACTTTCATTACTTGTGGGAGATGGCACTACTCTACTCCAGAGCCATAAAAGTGCTAGGAAACTAACAAAGCATATACAAAAAACTTAGTACAAGGCCAGGTACAAGATAAGACTGTAATAAAGGATGGCTACATTGATATTTCTTGTAGATGGAGCAGTTGAGCCAACAACAGAATCATAGCTCTTCTCAATAACCTCTTTATACATGCTAACAATGAGAGCCCTAATTCTAAGGAGCTTTTGTGACATAGTTTTGTAAATCTTGTTTTTATACATACTTTTATGCTAATAGAATAATTATAAATAACTCAAATATGCCCTTCTCTATATTAATCAATTGGTTGAATTTTTACTTGTCTTCTGTCCTTTTAACTTTATCTCTCCTCTCTCTACTTTTCCACATGTACCCATCCTATTTATTCTAAAACATTAGAAACTCATTGGAAAAATTCTGTCATTTTTATCCAGAGTGTTCAACTGCTTATATCTGCAAGACATGGTATGCCACTTACACCCTTAGTGCCAATTACAATTACAGAAAATTGCAGAAAACTTGACAGTGATATCAGTCCAATCCACAGTTCATTTCCAAGTTGGAGTAGTTATTTCACTAACATACATCATAGCTATTTCTGTTATTTTTCAGTTCAGAGTCAATCCAGGATTAGGAATTGGATTTTATTTTCTCCTCTTTAGTCTCTTTAATCTGCAATCTTCTTCAGCCAAAACAAAACAAAACAAAAAAAAACACAGAATTTTTTTTCCTGGCTTTGAAATCTGTAAAGCATACAGGCCAGTTACTTAACAAACTATGCCTCAATTTTTTTTGTGGTTGAAAATACTGAGCCTAAATTTATAGATATATTCCTCAGATTACTATTGAAATTATGTATATTGGTAACATTTGCAGGGGCAGGATGCTTGAAAGTCAATGTTTGGGAGATGAGAAGTGGTAGGAAGGAGTCGGGCTTTTTTAAGGGTTGGGACCCTGGAGGATGAAGAATCTCCCATCCTTAAACTCTGGGAACTCGGGAATAAAGGGGTTTTGTAGGGAGAGAAGGGAGGTTTCAGTGAGATAACGGAGTATGAAGGCTAGGTACTGAGTGGGGTCTTCATAATTGAAGACTCTAGTTGCTTTTTCTCTTTCTTAGCCAGGACATCATACTAGACATCAACATTTCCTTAAAACAGACATGTGTGTATTTATACTTGTAAATGAAACATCACAGTGATGTACATGCTTTGTATTAGGGAATGCACAGAACTGAAGATTAAGAAGGAGTGTTGCACATTCTGTTGTCATCCGAAGACCAAATGTATAATTACTTTGGAAAACTAAGGAAAGATTCCTTAGCAGTTACCCCCGTAAGCACATAGTTGGGGATTCTCTTTAGAATTTAGGGTGTTGTTTAAAATGAAGGGGAGCAATCCTTATAAAAGGTGTAAGTAGAGAGAAAGGGAAAGAAATAGTAACTGCCAAGGGCAACTCTCAAAGGAGAGACCACTGTTACAGTATCTCTCTCAGTACATCTTATTAAAAGTCAAATGATGTTAATTTATCATAAAATTGATGACATTAAACTTATAAGTTGGTAGGATTCAGTTCCCTAGATGTCTTAATTGTAATTGATGGAGAGATACAATAACATTAGGCTAGAATATTCATAAAACATCAACCATACTCCCCTAATCTCTTTAGGCCTAGACCTTGAATTTAATACTTTTCAGGCCTGTATAACCCAATTGTAACAAAACTCCTCTTAAATCAGTTTATAAATAATTTCTCTACCATCAACTGATCATCCTCAGTATCGAATTAAATTCATCACCACCCTCATTCCTCAGACTTTTCTGCCTTCAGTAAAAATCCTATTATAACTGTGTAATCGAAGTAGCTCACTCTCACCAGTGATGTGTCTGTATAGTAATATTCTATGTATTCCTGACCCACTCCTTGGCTATAAATCTCCATTTATCCATATTTATCAGACTTGGTGCTTCCTGAAGAAAATAATATAGATTTTTAATCACATTTCCTGAGTAAATTTTATTATTGCTTTGATTATGACCCAATCTTATTTTTTAACAATATATACGTATTATAGTCTGCACTATTCTATTCATTGAAGAGATAGGTTGCACTTGTTATGGCAAAATGGGGATTACCTTTAAAAGTACTAATAGACAACAGGCCAGGGTCTGGAAAGAGAAAGAAAAAGAATTAGAAAATCACAGCTGAAGATGCTGAAGAAAGAGACAGGAGGCTGAGCCTGTGGGGGAAGGAAGAGACTAGAGGATTTGTGTTGAGTTTACTGTCCATAGACATCATGCACCATGGGAGTAATTTAAAGTACCGAGTTGGCAGAATAACTTGATCATGACCAGTAGATGTCAGCCAGGATCTATCCCAAGCTACATCAGTGCTTTTTTATATACTTTATTTACTTTTAAAATATCTTTATTATAAATAAGTATATGCATTGTATGAACAAATCTTGTGAATGTGTCCCCGTTTCCTTCCTCTCTGTCCCCAACCCACTGGGGTCCTTCATCGGTGTGCATACTGGATCTGTCCATAGGATAGGGAGTCATGAACTGCACCAGAGGTAGAAAGTTTTTTGTTCTTTTTTTATTCGTCCCCCTTGTGTATTTTGATGAGATTAAGGATGAGTTATCAATCACAGGGGTGGAGGATACTGAGGGACATGAAAGCATGCACTCCCTACTTACAGTACTGTGAAGAATTGATCATTATATGAAACTGGCAGAATCTTGACAAATCGACAAAAGAGAATGAAAATCTAAATACACCTTTGCTGTTTTAGTTTATAGATAAAATTCTTACCTCAGAAAATTTTAAGTCCAAAAAACATTATTGGTAATTTTTTCTAAAAAAAGTAAAATAAATAAATAAAGATGCAAATAAATAACGTCTGGTGGTTTGAATTAGGTGTTCCCCATAAAATCGTGTTCTGAATGCTAGGTCACCATCTGGTGAGCAATTTGAGAATTGGAGCCTCCTGGAAGAGGTGTGCTGTAGGGGGCGGGTGTAAGGGTGTTATAGCCAGCTCCCTCTTGTCAGTGTTCCACACACTCTACTGTTGCTGTTATCCTCTTGATGTTGGCACATCCCCATGCCACGTTTAACCCTGCCATCATGGAACTTGCCCTTGAAACAGTAAGCCAAAATAAATGACTTTACTCCCATAAGCTACTTTTGGTCTGTTGCTTTATGTCAAGGATGTGGAGGTTGCAAAATAGTGTTACTTTAACCACAGGGAAAACAGAACACTTTCCAACTCATTAATGTAATTTAAAAACCTTGATAACAAAAAAGAGACAGCCTAAGTAAGGAAACTAAAAATATTCTTCATGAATAGTGATGGCAAAGATAGAGCTGAAAAAACTTTTAACAGATTACCAAATAAATGGTATGACCCAATGATGTTTAGTCTTGAGGTTCAAGGTTTGTTTGACAACTGGAAATCAGCCAATGTGTTTTACCATATTAACAGATAAAGTAAGAAATCCATTTTATCACAATAGATGAAAATCATTGAATAAAGATTCAACACCTATTGTTTGTGAGAACTAAGACTAGAGGAATCTTCCTGGTCTGAGGTATCTACAAAACTCCCACAGTATCAAATGGTTCTGGTTTCCTGAAAAGATGTTCTCATATTAGACCACATTGGATCATTTTGTTTGCATATAGGGCACTGATCTTTCATTAAGTATAGCTAAGTGCTTTGGTATAAAGGGGGTTCATGCTTTTGTATCCATCAATCGTAGGGTAACTCATCTTGATCTCATCACAAGAGCACTAAGATGGCTCAGAGTAGAACCTGGCTGACATCTACTGGTCATCATTCTGCTAACTTGGTAATTTCTGTTCCTGACACAGTGCATGACCTCCATGGACAATAAACTCCACACAAAGATCCTCTACTCTGTTTCTTCTCCCACAGGCTCAGCTGAATGCCTTGTCCTGAACATCTTCACCTGTGTTCTTTCCGTCATTTTTCTTTTCTCTTTCCAGACCCCTGGCCAGATAACAAGAGCATTTGCTGTTGGAAAGGCAATTCTCACTTTGAATGGTATCAAAAAAGCCTTGTGCAAAAATCTTTAAAAGCACTAAGAAACTTTGTGATTATTCAAAGAAAATACTCTTTAAAATGTTCAATGAAAATACTTTTTTAATGGTAAATATTTTTAATGGACACCTATCTTAAAGTTAAAATATTACATTTAGTTGAAGGAAAGCAAATGCGGTAAATATGAATATTGGTGTGTTATATAATCAAGAACATTACTTAAGAACATATTCTTGCATTGTAGAAATACCCATTTGAGTTTTTAGAGGAGGGTTTCTTCTCTTCAGATCATTTTTAGATCTATGATACTAAGACAAAGCTTTAGCATCAAGACAACAGCCATAGAATACATTTAGATAACCTTACTCAACATCATGTATTCACCATCATTTCATTCTAGGATAAATCAGAAAACCATTTGACTCATGCATATTCCGTTTTCAGGATGGAAAAGGCCATGCAGGCAGCAGGGACCTGATTGACCACAGTACAGGTAAGACTGGAGACGCACATGGTTTCTGGACCTCCTGTCATCCAGGCACATGATGCCTTCTCCCAGAGAGCTGACAGTTCATTTGTTCTATATGTGCAAGATCATTTTCACCATTTTTATTAGTTAGGACTGAGAAATCATTGGATAAGAACTAAAGAATCCTCAACTTTAGAATATTCTTTTGGAAAATTCTACCAGGGTTCCTACCTAGGATTTTTAATTTAAGTAACAAAAGAAATCCTGCTGTTAGTATTATTTCTAAAGTATGGTTTGCCATACTACCCATTGTATTCATGAAGCAACTGAAATATGGAATTTCTTTCCTACATCAAATAATCTCTGAGATGTTTCCTGCTTCCTTTACACTCCCTGAAAATACTTTTAAAACAATTATAAATACTAATAAAAAATAGAGGAAAATGAAAAAAATCATAAATTTAATATTTAATACATTCTGAAACAATGGGAATGAAAGTGTTTATTTTTTATAAAACTTACTAAAAGTAGTTTGAATAAAGGAAACTAACACTGGCATGTGCCAGTTTGGATTGTCCTATTAAAAAAATAAAGAAATTTTGTAAGAAAAAGCAATTCTCTAGCCACTCTTTCTTCCTTTCAAGTACTTTGCACTTTGAATTATTTCAAACGTTTGAATTATTTGTCCCTACATTTCTAAATAATATGCTTATAACACCATATTTAAGTGTTTTATATTCTCAATTTTGTGCTCATTAAATGAATTATTATTTAGTGCATGCATATATACCCTCTGATCCTGAGCTCCAATATGCTATCACTTTTCATTCCCTCCATATTTAATGTTTCCAGAAATATGAAGATCTCACAGCTGATCCACATTGTGCACTTATGATGATGATGATGATGATGATATTTCCTTTCTAATTTCCTTGTGTTGTATTTACTTTTCTGTGATAGTAGTACTACTCATACTATCATAGAATTGATGGAAAATCTCTTCCTAGAATCACGTATGTTAGGTACTTCAGTTCCAGCTTGGGATGAAGGAGAACAGTATTTTAAACACTACAAAGCTGCCAGGGGAAACTGAACAATGACAGCTGGTGTAAACAGACCACTGACATGAAACACAGTCTGAGGCCATGAGTAGGCTGACCACACCTCCTACTGGGAGAGAAAAGGAAACCAAGAAAGGAGCACGTGTGCAATGGAGGAGCCTGAGCCTGGGGGAGACAATCAACAGCTATTAAATTCGGCCAAATATTCCACTCAGTGAGTGGGAACCCATGATTGGAACAGGGGATTCAGGGCGATATGCACCGGATCCCATACTCTTGGGCTCCAAAGAAAAGATGCACTATGCGAGTGACTGCCGGGGAGGCTTTTGAAAATAGAAGCTAGGTAATCAAGATTGTTGTATATTTGTTAACCGATACTGACCTCATTCTCCGATGGAGATTGTGTTTGTACTTTTCAGGATACAGCGAGGGAGCTGTGGCCCATATAACCCTACCGGCTGATTGCAGGCAGAAAGCTGAGATCCTGGCATGAGATGAGCCACCACAGTCCTACGGGGGAGGATCCATATGGAACCCCACAGAGAATGATTGGATGTACAAGGGACCCACAGCCATAGCCATTCAATCAACAAAAGATAAGCCAGTGTGACAGAAACCAATGAATCTCGACACAAAAACCCCTAAGCTCACAACACCATAGCAGCCTCAATACTCGCCCACCACGACTCAGGGAACTGAGCGGAAGAGGGGGTGGAAAGAGTGTGAGAGCCGTGGTGGGGGAGAATATCAGAGACTTGGCAACCCTCAGTAACAACACACTTGGGACATGAGAGCCCGGCTGAAGAATGAGCTATCCATGGTCCCCTACTACAAAGACTGATCCAGAAGGCCCAAGGAGGAGGATATCCAGCTGACTGGGGATGGGGAAGGGGGGCAACGGGGAATTGGGGATAACAACTCATGGTTGGCCCACTAAACAATGTAACTCATTATGGACAATAAAGAAAAAAAAAGAATAATCACTATATTCTTGATGGTGTTGAGAGGAAAAATATTACAGTTACAAAAAAATAAAAAGTAAAAAGGACAAAAAGGCAGGAGATGAACCAATCCCAACTCATAATCTAAGGCCCAAACAAAACCTTGGAGGAAGTGGCAAGATGAGCAAGAGAGATAACTCCACAGCAAGTCAGATAACCTATGAAAGGATAATGAAGACAGACACTGAAAATACCCAAAATAGAAATCCAGAGACTCTTTTAAGAGCTCAACAGTAAAGCAGACCTAAATCTCACCCACCATGATTCAGGGAAGGTTGTGGAAGAGGGGGTGGAAAGAATGTAAGAGCCATAATGGAGGAGAATATCCAGAGACATTGCTTCCTTCAACAACAACAACAAAAGCAACAACAACAACAACACACACACACACACACACACAGTTGGCTACTGCTTGTATAATTCAAAACCCTTCGTCCCATGACCCATTCCAGCAATCCCATAGAGGAGGACCCTCAGCAGGTTGGGTCCAGGGAGGAGGGAAATGGGGATACCATCATAAGACTTGTTCACACAGTGTTTCTAATTATTAAGAATAAATAAGTTTAAGAAAAAGAACAAGAAAGAATTCCTAGAAACTTGAAATATATAGAGGCACATATTCCTAAATGTCAGGTTTTTTTTTTCATCTAGTGGGTTGCTTTAGTTTTTCATTTTTCCGTGGAAAATTCCTAGTAGAACTGGCAATTTGACTGCCCTTTAAGTAGGAGGGTTTTGAAAAAGAAGGTTTTCGTTTACCAGTTGATTTCCCGGAGTCTGCTGGAGCCATGGTACTTATGCTTGTTGAGCAATTCCACAGATGACTGTTGCCTCTTTTCATGCATTCTCACCTGTGAAGAACACTCTGTGGGGTGTAGCTTGCACTGTCCCATGGGATTCAAAATGGGGAGGAGTGCTCTGTGCTCTTAGGTTTTCCCCTGCTTTCCTTACTGAGCTCAGCAGGCTCAAAGGCTCAGTGCATCTCTCACCTCCACACACTGAACTTTGCTTATATGTCCCTACAGGCATTCAAACCCCCATGCCTGTTGCAGTCCTGGGAGAGTATAGAGAATAAAAAATTTTCTGAGATCAAACTTCTATATAAGCATTTGACCTATTCCTCCATCACTTTTGCCTGTGATAGCCACTCTTCCCAGCCTTCATCACTGGATCTGGTCATCGCACACTATAAGCATTTATATTTCACCTTTCTTTGCTCTGCCAAGTCAGCGAGTATCCATCAATTCACCTTGTTCTCACATTTAAAAATCGGTGGCATTTCTCTTCCATGTACATGTTCCCTACCCTTGCTCTTGAGACCTTATGCTTCAAATAAATTATTTGCTATCATTTTATGTAATTGAAGAGGTATTAAAAAGTTTTACTCTGCTATCCTCCGTAAAAAAAAATCTCAAAAATTTCTTTATTCTTTTCTAATTTTTGTACTAGACTTAATATTGAGAAAATAATTCAGAGGGGTGGGGATATAGTTGGTAGTAGTCATACACAAAACCACAGATACGTTCATGCCAAGAATGCAGGATTGGTTCAACACACGGAAATAGATAAACACAACATATCACATAAACAGACTTAAAGACAGAAATCACATGGCATCTCAATAAATGCAGAAAAGGGCTTTGATAAAAGACACCATCCCTTCATTATGAAAACACTGGAGAAACAAGGGATGCAGGGATCATATCTCAACATAATAAAGACAATATGCAACAGGCCTAAAGCCCATGTCAAACTAAATAGGGAAAAACTTAAAGCATTCCCATTAAGGTCTGGAGCTAGACAGAAGTGCCCATTCTCACCACTGGTTTTCAACATAGTACTTGAAGTCTTAGCTCCAGCAATAAGACAAGAGAAAGAAATAAAAGGGATACAAATTTGAAAGAAAGAAGTCAAACTAGCCCTATTTGCAGATGACATATCTATATTATAGACATATAAGGGAACCAAAAAAATTCCCATCAAAAGACTCCTAGAAGTGATAAATGCTTTTAGCAAAGTGACAGGATAGAAAATCAACAAAAATAAGTCAGTAGTCTTCATACATGCATACATGCCAATGACAAATATATGGTGAAATTAATCAAGGAAATTGTCTCATTTATAATATCCAGAAAAGATTGTAAAACTTGGAAATTCCCTAACTAAAGAAGTAAAAGCCTATACAATAAAAACATAAAAACAGTGAAGAAAGAACTGGAGAACAGCATGAGAAGATGGAATGACCTTCCATGCTCATGAGTTGGAAGAATTAATATTATTAAAATGGCCATCCTACCAAAAGCAATATACATATTCAGTGTATTTCCAATCAATATCCCAGCAGCACTCTTCACAGAGTTACAAAAAACAAACAAACAAAAAAACCAGTCTTGCCTAGACATGGTGGTACATACCTTTAAACCCAGCACTTTGGAGGCAGAGATAGGATCACGGTGAGTTTTAGGTCACTCTGAGAGACTACATAGTCAATTCCAGGTCAGCCTGTGCTAGCACGAGATCCTAACTTGAAACCCTATATGGAAGAAGAATAGGCCATGGATAGCCAAAAATGTACTCAGCAAAAAGAACACCCCTAGTGGGATCACCATAACTGATTTCAAGTTACAATATAAGGCCAAAGTAATAATAATAATAATAAAGCATGATCCTGCACAAAACTGGCTCATAGGTCAACGGAATAGAAGTTACAAGTATGGGTTCAAGTAACTACAGCTACCCAATCTTTTCCATAGAGGTTAAAAAAATGCTCACTAGAGCAAAGACAGCGTGTTTAGCAATGGTGCTAGAGAAGCTGAAGAGCCACGTGTAGAAGATTGAGTTCGGACCATCTCCTCTCACCTTGCACATAAATCAACTCCAAATGGATCAAGGACTTCAATATAAGACCCAAAACTCTAAAATGACTAGAAAAAAGAGAGGAAGAACACTCCAAGATGTAGGCACAGGCAAAGTCTTTCTGATCAAGCCCCCAGTAGCCGAGAGAATTAAGCAAACACTCAATGCCTGGGAACTCATGAAACTCAAATGCTACTGTACAGATAGAGAACCATCAACAGGGACAATAGACAACCTACAGAATGGGAGAAAATCTTCACCAGCTATACTTCTGACTAAGGTTTAACATATAGAATCTGTAAAGTACACAAAATCTAAGCAATAAAAAAGCAAGTATTCCACTCAAAAAGGGAGGCAGGGAATTGAGCAGAGAACTCTGAAAGAAATACAAATAGCTATAAAACACCCAAAGCAATTTTCAACATCCCTACTTATCAGCAAAACACAAATTTAAACAACTACGAGATTCCATCTCAGTCCAGTCAGGGTGACAGTCATCAAAAAATCAAATGACAGCAAGTGCTTGTGGTGGTGTGGGGAAAGTGGAACCCTCATCCACTGCTAGTGGAGTGTAAACTTGTACAGTCACTATGGAAATCAGAACGGAGACTTCTCAAACCCACTGAAAATAGAACTACCATTAGATCCAGCTATTCCTCCTTTAGGCATATACCCTAAAGACTCTACTATTTACAGCAAAAACACTTGCTCAACCATATTCATCACTGCTCTTTTCATAACAGCTAGGAACTGGAATAAGCCCAGATGTTCATCAACAAAGGAATGGTTATTGAAGACATGGCACATACACACAATGGAATTCTACTCAATGGGAATGAAAAATGAATGAAATTTGCAGCAAAATGGATAGAATTGGAAAAAAATCATATAAAGTGTGGTCACGCAGGCTCAGAAACAGTTCATATCCTTTCTCATCTTAGCTTCCTAACCTGATCATCTTCAGTAAGTGGTACTAAGCATCAAGAGTGTTGATATGGAATTAGAATGAAGCTAAGAAAAAAGAGAATAGGGAGAGAAGGGAGGAAGGGCTACTTTGCAAAGCAGTTGAGAGTCAGCACAAAGAAAAAGAAGAAAGAAAGAAAGAAAGAGAGAGAGAGAAAGAAAGAAGAAAGAAAGAAAGAAAGAAAGAGAAAAGCGGAATGAATGAATGCAGGGGGTGGAAAGGTCTTTGGGGGGGTAGTGGAAGGCAGGGTGGGTGGGATTACACTCAAAACTAATATCAAAAAGAATCAGTTCCTCCTGGATAGTATTCTACAAACTATGGACCTCAGTAGGGGGAGAGGGAACCCAAACAGGAGTCCCCTAGAAGATAGAGAAAGCTTAACCCTAAAATGATGGGCTTTGGCTGGTAAATCCCAGGGCCTGAACTGAGTTGCCACAGTGAACTTTTGGTCAGGGAGATACACAACATCCCCAAAGTAATGAGGGCCATTGCCAAAGCAATTGGATACCTGCCAGAATTAAAAGGTAAAACCCCATTGCTAATGACAGCACAGCCCGCTATCACAGAACACCAAGAGAGCATGCTGAATCAGAGAGAGAAGCCAGTTCCATCCTGGATAGACCTCATAGTGCTGGACAGTGCTATTGGAGCTGCTAGGCAATATGCTTGCCAACATTAGACCCTGCCAGACCTGAAATCAACCAGCCATGTAAGAAGTGCACATTTGTGCAATAGTGGCACACAGCCTATGCAGGTAACCAACGTCCCACAGATTGAACAAGAAAACTACTCAATGTGGGAGAAATAATATCTGATTCTGGGAACAAAGCCAGATTCCCTAAAATAGAAAACCAATAGACTCCAGAGAGAAGCTCCACTGCTCTTTAGCTAAGAAGAGTGAACATATAGATCAGAAAGTCTCTGTAACAACTATATATATCCCCTTTAATCCAAGATGCTCTCAGTTTTGGTTGGCGGATCTGTTTCATCTTACAGATGGTAGAAAATACTGGGGAGATACAGGATTCATCAACCCATCAAGAATAGATACGCTACAATGAGATGGGTCACCTCCACCACATTGGCCTGGGCCCAGAAGTCATTGCAGAGGAAGTGGTGACCTGATTACTGCTCTCACACTAGCCTGAAAACCAGTTTCAGGGAGATAACAGACACAGTGGTCACTCAAAACTCATCTCAACAGAGATCTAGAGGATGCAGAGAACTCAACACGGAATCAGATCTCTAACTTGTCTGACAAGGCTCAGTGAACTTTGTAGAAGAGCCATAAAGATTGTAAGAGCCTCAGGGTGGGTATCATCTAAGGAATCATCTTACCCCCACCAAGGGAATGACTGGGGTCTTTAGGACCCCATAATGAATACCAATAACCCCACCAAAGAGGACCCTCAGTAGATTGTAGATTGAGGCTGGTAAGAAGGGATATAAGAAGGGATATATGAGTGCAAACTTTTTTATTAAAAATCAATAAATAAATTATAAAAAATAATACAGATTAGGAATGGAATTGCTCAGAAGTTAAAGACACTTACTTGCAAAGCCTGATGGCCTGAGATCTATTCCTTAATACCAACATAAAGCCAGGTGCACAAAGTGGGACATGTACCTGGATTTCGCTTCAGTAGCAGGAGGCCCTGGCACACCCATACTCACTTTATCTCTGTTTCTATCTCTTGTTCTATCTCTATTTCTCTCTCTCTTTTTCACACCCTCTCAAATAAATAAATAAAATAGTTTGAAAAAATACAAATTAAATGAATTGTAGTTACATACTTACATTTTTTCCACCTGGGCCTCAACTTTTGTCCTCCTATTTCAAGTTAACTCTTGTCAGTTTGGGATGTTAGAGCAGCTTGGATGCTGCTCTTCTGTTCCTTTCTAACAACCTGTAACTGTTATTTTATTATATTGTCAGAATCATTTCCCAAAGAGGAAATTAATTCCATTGCTATTCAGCAAATAAATCTAACACCTCAAGACCATTGGGGCAAGCTGCATTATATGTACACTTAAACACTTCCAGGATATTAAGATACAGTGTAGGCCAAGGAATGAATTGTGGGGGAGAATAATTGGGAAATAATTTTAGATCAGAACTAAATTAATGAGAATGTAGGTGAGTAGATTGTTAGGAGCTGACAAGGACAATAGGACAGAAGCAGAAGAGAGATGAGAGAAGGAAAGGGAAAGATATCATTGAGCCATTGGCTAAGTAAGCTTTTAATTTTAATTGATTTTTTTTATTAAACTGAGGTTTGCTCAAGTATATTTTAGTAACACCAACAAGTTCAATTTCAATCTCATTTCATTTCAGGCTCATGTATTTGCTTATTTTGGTTAAAGAGGTGAAGTAGTCAGCTCACATGCCACTGGGATGAATCTTCAAACCAGTTACAGTTATGGGAGGAAAAGATTAATTGAAGCTTCAGATCCAGGGAAGTTCCATAATAGTGAAAGAGGCTGGCCCCCTTTCACAGGTCCAAGCAGAGAGAAAAACCCATCACCAACACCACACAAGCAACAACAAAACAGGCAGGGGCCAAGGGAGAGAAATCTCATTCCCTGTTATATAGCCTTAGGGTGGGTCTTACAACCCTATCCCAGACTTGTTGGCTTCCTGAGTCTCCAGAATTTCCTTCCTGTACTGCCCTCCCAGGGGGGGAAATATGTTCATTTCTAGCTAAAATTAACTGCACATATAATTAATTTTGGAAGTTGTACTTTATGGCTTTTAAGTAGCAGCATTTGTTTTATTTTCTACTTGGTTTTCTTTCGTGGTTAAACCTACCATTCTCTTCTTACAAAAAAAAATGTGGTGATGCATGCCTTTAATCCCAGCACTCAGGAAGCAGAAGCAGGAGGATCACCATGAGTCTGAGGCCTGAGCTTGAGTGAGACCCTTCCTCGAAAAACAAAAACAAAAACAAAAAGCTTTATATAGAACCGTATTTTTATACAGTTTTCTTCATACATACATATATGTCTATAAAAAGTATATTTTATTTGTACCTCAATCTTTATAGTTTTGTTTAAATGTGTCATTATTTAAAATACTCAACCACAAACATATTTAAATATACTTAATAATAACTAAATCATCAATCACAGAGCTTCTTAATATTAAGAAAATATACTTGGTTTCTCAATGGCATATATAAACTATAATCTATTGAAGTATGTTTCATTTTTCCAGAAAGTAAAATAGAAGAAAAATGAGAGCCCTCTGGTGGGAAGTATGTTAAGTTTAAAATATCACCTATAGTATTTTCCTAACAGAATTTTGTAAAGGTCAGGACAGGAGAGATGCGGTGGTGGTAAAATGCCCTTGCCTGCAGAGCCTGACAACCCAGGATGGAGTTCCTAGTATCTACTTCAAGCCAGATGCACAAAGTGGAGCATGCATCTGGAGTTCATTTGCAGTGGCAGGAGGCCCTGGTGCACCCATACTCTCTGACTCTCTTGCAAAATAATAAAAAAAAAACATTTAAAAAATATAAAGAAGAAAGAACATACTATTTAAAAAATTGTCTGAAGATCAACCAAACATGAGCATGAAGAATAACCTTCAGGGGTTAATGAATAGTGGAGTAAAGGGTGATCCCAGGAATAGTTTTGTTACTAGAGCCAGCTTGCTCTGACTAGTCTGTTCTGCCTGACCTTGTAACACCCTTTGCCACACTAGGCTGGCCAGATGTCAGCACCATGCCTCTGGGCTTCCCAGCCTCCAGAACCATTCGCTAAATGAGCTTTCATTCTTGAATCACTCAATTTGCCATATTCAGTTATAGCAGGAAGAAAACACTCTGCAAAATTGGCCCACAATAAAATCCCACAGGTATTCAGTTACCTTCATTAACTCCCACCCAAACTCCAGTGACTGCCAATCTGCAACGTTATGTGTGGTAATCATACAACCTGGGACGGTTTGTGTCTGGCTTCTTTTACAAAGGGCTTTTTATATTTATGTAACTTGGAGCATGAATCAATATTGCATTCTTTTTCTTGGCTGACCTGGAGTTCACTCTGTAGTCCCAGGCTGGCCTTGAACTCACAGTGATCTTCCTACCTCTGTCTCCTGAGTGCTGATACTACAGGTGTGTGCCACCATGCCTGGCTTAGCTGAAAATTGGTCTATGTTATCCACAATTTTTATCCATTCACCTGGTGACAGAAATTTAGACTATTTTTACATTTTGGTATTGTGAATAATGATACTGTGAACAATCACATGAATATTTACTTGAGTACCTGTTTTCAATCTTTTATTGTATACAATTTTTAGTGGAACTTTGAGTTGCATGGTGATTCTATGTTTATATTTTTGTGGACCTACCAAATTGGCCACTGTGTCATTCTACATTCCTCCTAGCAACTTATGAAGGTTCCAGTATCTCCAGAGATTGACCATATTTCTTATTATTTACTTTTTTTTTTACAGAAAGCCCATGGGGGTCAAGTGCCTCTCAGTGGTATTTAGATTTACATTTCTGTAATTGCAAATGATTCTGACCATCTTTGCATATTCTTGCTTGTCATTTGTGTATCCTGTGGAGAAAAGTGCATTCCAGTACTGCTTAGGCTGCTGAGGGTCATATGTCGCAAGCCTTCACTGCTGACAGTCAGTATGTTTGTCTTTGTGAGAAAACAATATTTAACTTCTGTGTTTTGCTTGCTATAGGTTTGTAGTAAATTTGAAGTTGAGAAGTATGAATCCTCTGCTTTGTTCTTCTAAAAGTTGTTTTACAAACTCACAAGCTCCTACATTCCATATGCTATTGAGAAGTAAGATATTGGACTTTCAGAGGATGGGAAGGCAGCTCAGTGGGACTTGCTGAGCAAGTGTGAGGGCCTAAATTTGAATTCCTCACACCCACATCAGTGCCTGGTGCTTAATGGTGTTTGTGTTTGTGTTTGTGTGTGTGTGTGTGTGTGTGTGTGTGTGTGTGTGTGTGTGTGTATGTATTTAGAGAAAATTGTCAGAATACTCAGATAACTATACTCAGATACTCAGAGAACTACTAGTATTATTAAAAACAGACATAGGGACATAGGAGAGATGATCCAGCTGTGAAGGCATTTGCTTGCAAAGCCTGAAAGCTGGGTTTGATTTCCCAGTACTCAAGTAAAGCCAAATGCACAAAGTGGTGTATGCGTCTGGAGTTTGTTTCCATCAGCAAGAGAACCTGGTGCCCATTCATTCATATTCTCTCTCTCTCTCTCTCTCTCTCTCTCTCCCATGCAAATAAATAAAGAAAAAAATTAAAGCAGACATAAAATTTTTAAAAAAGAACATTTTAAAGCAGACATAAAATGTGACTCCCTGGCTAGCTCAATCAGTAGTGCATGAGACTATTAAAAGCAGATATACAGACTATCTGCCAATAAGACTCTGTACTCATTTATCTTTCTGAAATAAACTTGGTGTAATGGAACCAAAGGAATTAAAGGACTAAGAGGTTTTTTTGAAGATAGTTATTAAATCCCATTTCTTTATGAAACTATTGACATATTCTAAAATTTACACAGCTGTACAGGAAGGAAAGCTCCAGGATATGTGTGAATCATTCACCTGTTTCAAAGTGGTTGTTTCAAGAGGGATTGTGAGAGCTGAAAATAAACTACAGTCACTGTAAAAACACATTATCTTTATAGTTTCTGAGGGAAGTATATTTAATGTAGAATTATCTTAGAACCTATGTCCAAAAGATTAAGTTCTATATAATAATAAAATACTAATATTCTATATCGCCTAAGAATTTTTTGAATTTTTAAAATTAAAGCAAACTTTACTCATCTAGTTGTAACCATTTGAGGTATAGAAAATTACCTTGCATATTCTTTAATGATATATAAAATTAAACATTGCATAATTATTTTGACTATTTCATTTGTGCTATAGATTACTTGATTTTAGTTGAGACATCATATTTAAATTTTATATATTATGTTTTCAAATGAAATCTTATTTAGTTGAATGGAAAATAGAAAACTCCAAAAGCTTGATGCTTGAAAGGTGAGAAATATTATTAAGAGATTATATTTCATTTCACTTTGCAGAAGCACATGACATTTATAAGTATTAGGAAATTCAAGAATATTTTGAAGCCACACTGAAGGCTACAACCCACTGATAGAGCACATAGTTTTGGATAACATAGTTAATTATTTAAGACTTTTATCTCACTGGGCTGAAAATTAAGTGGTATACTAAATGCAAGAATATTATCTATGGTATTCAGAGGATATTAGGGCATAAAACTGAGTGATAGTTTTCTTTCCTGGAACTGATCTTCTAAGTCTGTGATTCTGAAGATTAAATAGCAACAACAACAAAACCAAGCTAGACATGGTGGCACATGACTTTAATCCCAGTACTTGGGAAGGCAAGAGGTAGGAGGATCTCTTTGAGATTATATATATATATATATAGTGAATTCTAGGTCAGCCTGGGGCTAGAGCGAGACCTTACCTTGAAAAACAAAACAAAAAGCCCTAAGTCTTCAAATTAGCTAATTAAATAATTCTGTGTGAATTCCGTCATATATATATATGAGTGCACAGTATGGGTTAAGTGTCAGAGAGATCAGAGTACTTTTATCACATCATGGAATGCTGCCCTTTCTGATTAATGCTTCTTTTAATCAAAGACTTATTAGAGTGCCATGGTAAAGGCAGATGACTCAGGTTGTCTTTTGCAGAGGCTGAGATTTTACTTTATTCAACAGATGTTCTTTTATATTACTGAGAATTTAGCTGGCTTGTTGACTTCATTTAGTGATGTGGCTTTCCAACTATCTATTTAGTAACCATTTATAAATTTATATTTTCAGTCCAAACCACCCTGCTAAACTATGTTCTCATATATCTAACTATCCTTTTAACATCTATGGATTATTTATTAAAAGTGATTGAGTGACTAGATAACAAAGGAAATGTAGTTGAATATTATGAACTGGATATTATCAAATCTGCCAAGTCATAATTTGGTGGATAAAAAATTAGCCAGCATATAGTGGAAAAATACTTTGGGGATTAGGTCTTTAGGGTGTAAATGCATACAGGAACTGTCTTAGATTTCTACATCATTATATCCACTATATCAAAATCCCTTCTTCATCTCCTTCCTAGGACTAATAGGACACTTCTCTGTGGAGGAGGAAAGAAGCAGATACCCAATTCACAGATGGTTTAATCTCCATCTTCGATTTGTCCAGATTTCAAATCACTTGGGAAGTTAGGTAAGAACATTTTCAGAGATGTTTAACTTAAGAGGGAAGATCTATTCTGAATGTGAGTGGTACTAACCCTTCATCTTTAGTCTTGGGTTAAATAAAAAGGGATTAAAGATAAATCTAATATAATATCCCTTTCTCTGTTCTTCCTGCCACCAAGATGTGAGCAAGCAATGTCACATTCTCACTGCCAAGCTTCAAGCTGCTCCCCCTATGCCATCCCCACTATGATGGGCAATATTGCCTCATACCATGGGCCAAAATAAAATCCTCTTCCCTTCAGATAATCATGTCAATAATTCAGTTGCAACATTGATGAAAAGTACCTATTATAGATTTAATGGTATTCATAAATGTTTCCAATGATAGATGAATGTATCAGGGTCATGAAGAATTAAAATGGAAGGAAGTTATCCAAGTTAACAGGGCAAAACAGTCGAACACATACTTGAAGGAAAAGAAAACATACATGAACTGCTGGCAGTGGTAACTGACACAACTCTGACATTACCACCATTAAATCTGCTAGATCTGAACACCTGAGCCACAGGCAGTTACATTACAGCTTGGACTTGCTACAGCTCCTCTTTTCCTCTGCATTCCAATAGTATCCTTTTCCAAAGCGTTGGTATTAAAATTTTATTGCTAGGTTGCAAAATAATGAGTTTCATTATATTTTCATTCAAATATATCATTGTACTTTATTGACATTTCCCCCATCACTCTCTTTTGTACCTGTACCCCCTCCCAAGGGTTCCCTTCCCCCTCTGCTTTCATGTGACACACACATATGTATGAGTGTATATATATATATATCACTATATATATATATATTGTACATATATATTGTATGTATATCCACACTCTGCAAATCACATTTCCTTTTTAATGGCTGACTAAAACTCTATTCTGTATATATGTTTTCTTTATCCATTCATAAGGTGATGACTAGGTGTATTCCACATCTTGGCTATTATGAATATTTCTTCAATAAACATGGAAATGCAAGTGTCTATGTGGTTTGCTGACTTATATTACTTTTGGTATATACTCAGGAGTAATATGATAATTCTTTTTTTTTTATTTGAGTAACCTCCATATGAATTTCCATAGTGGCTACACTAGTTCACGTTCCCACCAGTAGTTCTTTTCTCCCATATGTATAACAGAATTAATTGTTATATTTGCTTTATGATACTAGTTCTGACTGGAATAAAAGTTCAATGCAATTTTCATTTGCATTTCTCTGAAGGCTAATGGCCATTTGTATTTCATCTTTTGAGAACATGAACATATTTTTAGTGGAACAAGGAACATATTCAAATGCATATATACTTCCAAACAAGCTGAGAAATATACCAAAAATTCTGCTTCGGTTTTAAGAGTGTGAAATGTTAACTGTAACAACAAGCCCTTTGTTTATGAGAAATGTATTGGGGTGCTCTAGAGGATTAGAGTACTAAAGTACCATTGACATTGAACTTGTTGAATCTTTGTAGCATTTATCTTCAACCCTCTTAAACATGCAATGCTGGGATATTAAGAATACTTACCCTTTCCTGCATGTGCTAGTAACTAGTTACAAATACTTGAAGTAGTCAATTTGCAAAAGCAAAAGATTTGTTTGGCTTACATATTTTGAGATTTGAGTGAATAATGCATGAGCCCTATTGTTAGCATCTATGATGGGGCAGTCCATCAACTGTGTAGGGAGATATCAGAGCAAAACCTCTCCTGAGGTAGGCAGAACAGAACCAGGAGGAGCAAGGAGCTTGAGTTTTCAAATCCCACAGAGACTATATCTCCAGTGATCTAAGGACTTCAGAATTAAAGCATCCACAGCTTCCAATAGCATCACTCTGATAACTAAGTTTCAACACATGGGCCTTTGGGGGACATTTGTGGTCCAAAATTTAGCCCTGTCCATCCACTGTGTTCACCATGATGTCATCCACATATTGAGACAGTATGGCTGTCTGCAGAACATCAAGGAAAACAAGATTCCACCAAAAAAGCAAAAGAGTTCTGTGTCAGGGATGGGAGGGGTTATATACTCTTGTTCTTTCAACAGAAAAGCAGTCTTCACTTGACCCTCTTGAAAGGAATGGAAAATAACTGATTAAGCATACTCATAAACACATCAATGCCAAAGTGTAAACACCATTTTACAGGTTGAATTTTGACCCCCTAAAAAACTGTGTTGAGGTCCTAAACCCCAGTATGTCTAAATGTTACTTTCTTTGGAAATAGTCTCTTAGTAAATATAATCAAGTTGAGATGAGGTCATTAGGATGGGCCCGAATCCAATATGAGTCAGGTCCTTATAAAAAGATACAGACACACTGGGAAAATGTCATATGATGACAGAGAAGAGATGGGAGCCATGCAGCTGGAAGCCAAGGAATGCCAAGAGCTGACGGCCACCGACAGAAGCTCAGAAGAGACACAGGATTCAACTCAGCATCTCAGATGTACTGTTGTCTTGCCAGCATTTATATATTGACTTTACATTTCCAGACATGTGAAAGAAAAAAATTATGTTGCTTTTTAATCCACCAGCTTGAGGTAGTTAGATATATTCCCTCGAATCATAGTCTTTACTGTGGGTTCTTGGAAGGCCATTGCCCAAGATTACATTGTCTTTTCTTCATGTGGGCACTGGTCGTGAGAGCACTCTTGAAGCTACAAACCATTTGAAAAGTTGTCATTGCATATTGTATTAGATGGCATACTTTTCTGATAATACAGAGTGCTATCCTAAGGTAAAATATTTATTAGCGATGTTGGTCATGGAACCTGCTCACCACACTAGGAATCAATTTTTGCATAATCTGACTTCTACCCTTTTAGATCATCTCTTCTGTCTGTATTCACAGTATTATTATTTTTGGTCTATTTCCTCTGATACATGCCAATATTCTTTCTGACTTATAAATTCAGATTTGTCTCTTGATTAGGTAAAGTTTTCAAATTTGTATCATCAAGTATATCATCTCATATAATTTTAGTCTGCTTATCTTCCATGGCTACCATTTCCTCTTTTATGTGTTATAACTATGTTTAGGGTATTTTTCTTTTTAGTCTGTCTTTCTTAGCCTAGGTATAAAGAAGCATATCTATATTCCTAGCTAATCAAAAGCCTGAGGCAGAAGGACCATGAGTTTTAAGTCAACCTGGATAACATGGAGCCATATCTCAAAAGTTAATAAATTAAAAAGTAAAACTAAAAGTTCTTTTCTGCACTTCCATCTTCTTTGGCCTCATAAGTACTTTCAACTGTGTCACTTCTTTGTGCTCTTGTGAGTAGGATTATTTCTGCCATGACTGGATTACCTTCCACTTCTCTCATGAATTCTATAGCTCCGCTGCCAATATTTTCACTGGTTCTGCTAATCTCACCTCTCTTTCCTGTTTTTAAAAGATTATTTTAGGAGAAATTCTATCATTTTAATTTTGGGACAGAAATTATAATATTTTTCTTCCTCATAGGCTTTTTATTTTTTTAATTAGTTCATGCTTTTTTGAATTTATGAAAACTTTTTCAGATTCTTCTCTATAGTACCTTTGGTATATCTTCCTCTATACAATCTCCTATATATCTTCACATAGACTACCTCCTTTATGTATTCCTATAGACTACTTCCTGTAAATCTTTCTCTTAACTACCTCCTGTATATCCTCCCTTGGGCATATATTTTGCTTTTGACAGTACTTCTGTGCATGTTGCTGTGTGGAGATTATCCAGACATTTTAATTTGTTGGAAATGTAGTTTGCTCCCTGTTCCTTTTCCTTTTCCTTGCTGATTATTTTTATGAACCCTAACTATGAGGAATTCTAGCTATGAGGAAAGAAATTCCTGTGTAGTCCTATTTTTACTGGTGCCTCAAATTTTGATTTCCATCACTATTTTCTAAATGCTGGCATAAATGCATGGCTATCCTCATTGATTTCATTAGAGTGGAAATTAAGTTTGAAGTATAAATGCAAGGCTATGAAAAACTACACCAATGGTCTATTCATCATGTTAGACAATCTGAGAGTAGAATTCCCATGCACATATTAGCTTTTTAATGCTATTATTTTCTAATAGTTTAAGAAGTGGTTATTCTAGGGGGAACTGGAGCAATACAGATATCTTAGAAAGTTGTTTTGGATATATTTAATGAGAATGGTGGAAATGATTAATTGCTTGTTCTGATTCACAAAATATTCAAGAGGACCAAAATAGCCAATTTTATTATTGTGATGGTTGTTTACACTGATGAAGCCTCTGTGTGGATTCCAGTTGTTGACCATATGTGCAGAGATCTTTATAAACAAAATGCTTTTCCTCTTGTCTGCTAAAAAAATATGTCAAGCATATGCCACATGCAACCAAGGTTTGTTACTTTGTTTTTATTTTCAGGGTGAAAGGCTATCAACGCCTGTTATCCTCAGGGTGTTTCTGAAAATCTGTCCGATGATAGCATGAAGTGTGGGGGAGGCCAAGCCATAACTGTGCTGTCCCGTGCAGCTCATGACTTGTTTGTGCCCGCAGTCCTCTGCTGCATGACTGGGATACCAGTCAACCACAGAGACATCACTTTTTAATTACCGAGAGATCCAACTACTGGAGTTGAAAAAATATTTGGTAGATCCAAGTCTAAGACTGCTCAAACTCCACGAGAAAGAGAAAGGGATTTTGTAATTCCATAAAAATCACTTTCCTTCTTTATTTCGCATTGTCTTGCACCTGCCTTAATGTTAAAAATCCTTACACATGGTACTCGTTTAGATTAGAAGAAACTAACGGAAAGGACCGGGAAATTGCTTTCTGTTTTCTTTAGCTTCTTTCTCCTTAGTGAGGATTAGATGCCAAAAGAGGAGGCTAAGGAGACCTTTTGTCCAAAATAGACAGCAGACGTCAGACATTTTTCAAAAGCCGTATGTAGTGGTCAGTGCTCTGTACAGGATCAGAACTGAGCATGAATGTGAATTATAAAGGGGACTTAATGAATTAGTTTACAAGATGCAGGTTGTCCTAGCCTGCAGAGTAGGAGAACTGGTAGTCTCTCTGTAAAGTGGATGCCTCAGCAGGGCCAATCTGGCACTGAATGTCTGGAGGATTCCTGGAGAGACGCTGCTGTCTTCAGTTCACATTGGAGGGCTGATAAGACTGGGTTCCAATGTCCATGAAGGAGAGCTGAAACAAGGTGGATGCATGCAATGAGCAAGACCAAGGGAAGCCAAGCAAAAAAAGGCTCTGTGTTCTCTCCTAGCTTATTTCTATATTATCACATTCAGTCCACCACCAGTAGGGCGGCCCACCCTGGAGGAAAGAGTTCCTGTTCAATTAATACTTCCTGGATTCACCTTCAGGCACCCACCTCAAGGGCATGTTTCCTACTTGATTTCTAATCTGATCAAGTTAACCACAGGACTTTATAATTCTTTATCATTAATTACCACTAATGTTTTATTTTTCCCAAGAGAATATCTGCAAAACTTCCTGAAATTTAGTGAAATCCACTTGAGACCAAAAGGCAAATTACACTAAAAGACATCACAATGTAGAAGAGCAGGAAATTTTCATTGAGAAAGGCTTAGAAATAATGAACAAACATAAAATGAGAATTTTTTTAAAATTCTATGTTAATAAAGGTGTTTTTTTCCCTGTAGAAAGAGAGTATTTGCTAGTCTTATTCATGGGAGACATATGACTGAAAATCTGTGGTTATTTTTCTTTATGTAATTCATATTACATGATTGTTGCAAATAGCACACTTAGATTCTTCAGCAAGAGCTATTTCATTTCCATTAAGGTGTAAGGATTAAGCATGAAAAGAAGAAGTGTTCTCATTATTAGCTGCTGTGTAATTTTTTTTTCTGGGATGGTGCAAAGAAACATGTGTTCACCCCAGATAGGACGCCAATGATGGACGAAAGAAACAAATCCACTCCAGTGTAGCTTGATGAATCAATGCATTTAAAATAGCTGCATAAATGACTCAAGGCTGAGGGGTGACTTACTGGATCATGGGGAACTCAAAGTTACCACATCACTGAAAACCCCACCATAGCATTGGTGATGACTCATGTAAGAGACCTTCCTAGTGCTTTCTGCCCAATGTGGGGGCAGCTCCACTGCAGAGCCTTCCCTCCCCTACATTTGTCTCCATAGCTCTGGAGGGGGCGTTGGCAAGCTCATGAATTTTATCAGCTTTCTGATCTGAGTTTTCTTGGCTTCCTGAGTTTAAATGAAACTTATAACAATGAAAAGATGACAATTTTTTTAAAATTAGTAAGTACCAAAATGACCAATGCTGAAGCCAGTTGAGCTGTTCACAGTGTGGTATGGTTAAGTTTTGTTGTCAACTTGACCTTTCAAGTGATCTTGGGTGGGTCTCTGAGGATGTTCACAGGAAGGCAGCCTCTCAGTAGGGGGCAGGATGTAAAAAAGCTTAGGGAAGCTAAAAATAAACATCCCTTCATGGGAAGGCAATGCAGGAAGAAATTCCAGAGACTCAGAAAGCCATTAAGTCTGAGATAGAATTGCAAGACCCCACCCTAGAGCTATATAAAGGTGAAAGAATTCTCTCCTTGCTCTCCTGCCTGTTTCCTGTTCTCTGTGTGTGGTGTAGGTGATGAGTTTTTCTCTCTGTTCAGATCTGTGAAAGAGGGCCAGCCTCTTTCGCTATAATAGAAGTTCCTCTCAATCTGTAGTTTTAATAAATACTTTCCTCCCCTAAATTGTGCCTGGTTTGAAGATTCATCCCAGCAGCGTGTGGCTGACTGCAACACGATGGAACAAATCGAGTCAGGATAAGACTTATGCACATGGATCCCAGGGTAGCACTATGGGTTCATTTCTAAATTCCATAGAGATAGTAAGGCAGGCTGAAATTCCAAGTTTTACATGTATCATTTGCTGCTGGGACTCGAACTGAAGAATCCATTTTGTAAAACTGACTCCATTTCATAAAACAGCCCATATATGAAAGAACAAAGAACCTCTCCTGGCTCACTTCCCCTCCCCTTCTGTGGGAGGTCCTAAGTCATAAAATAAAATGCAAATAACAGGCTCCAACTGGATAACCAATCAAAACTGTACAGATCAGGACAAAAGAACCAATGGAAATATGAAACATCCTGTGGTCTGAGCTGTATTATAATTTTTTAGTTCTTGCCTATAAATACCTGAAGCTTTTGTTCCTCAGGGCTCTCTCTGGCATTCACTGGTCCGGGGAGCCCGACTGCGCAGCCGAAAAAAATCCTCTTGCTTCTGCATCTGCTGGTGTGGTTATTTGAGTCCTGGGGTATGCTCTCCCGAGAAAGGCCTTGGAGGTCTTTTCAGAACCCATGAGCTTGACATATGCTAGGCAAGTAAGCGACCATTGAGCTACAGACTCAGTGCTAACAATCAATTATTTTAGTGTCTCCATATAGGTTTCTCATTTTTAACATATATCTTTATGTTTATCTGCTTAGGTGATAGGTCTTTCCAGAGAGCCAGTTTTTAAATACAGCTAATAATTCCATGGTATTTCTGTTTCCTTGACTGTGAGTTTCTGCTCTTATTTTTATGATTTCCTCATGCATTTGACAAAAGTTTGGCTTTTTTGGGGTGGGGTGGGTGTGGTGTTTTTTACTATTCTTGAGTTGAATGTTGAATTTGTTTTCATTCTTTCTTGATTAGTACTAAGTGTACTTAAGGTTACATTTTTAAAATTCTTTGGCTGCATTTCCAAACCAGTAGTGAATTTACCACATGTAGTGTGCAACTGCAATTACTATTTTCAATGATAAAAAGTTACTTAAAGGAGTACAATTAAATTGCTGATAGAATAAATATTTTGGTTGCTTGTTTTTCTTTTATTATCTAATTATATTTCAATGAGGATCAGGAATTTAAATTGCTCAATTTTTATTTCTGGAAAATTTGAAAGATAGAGGCTCTGAATTAACATATAATAAATCCTAAAAGATACATGTAAAATGGAGGAATTTTATAGATATCAAATCAATATGATATTAAATCAATTATATTTATAATTTTTCTGATTTGTATATGTCCTGACTACAACTTTGGAAAAATTAGTTTCTATTTTTCAATTTTTGGTCTCTTATCTATACCCAGTTGAGGTGAACTAAACATGAAATTTTGAAATACAGAATTCTAAATAAAATAGAAATTTATTGAAAAATGTATACACTTAATAGGTATGTACATAAATATGTAAATATATTTAACACACATATACATATATATGAAGTTTAAAATATCATAGACTCATAATTTTCATGAATGCAATTGGATAACATTGAGTAATTTAGAACATTTACAAAATATTATCCTATCATATTATTTCTTTTTATTAATCATTTTTGTTAGTATACAAAAAATGGGATTCATTATGACCTTTTCCTCAAGGTATATCACTGTTCTTTGCTCATATTCATTGCCAGCCACTGTTCTCCTTTTGCTTCCGACTGGTCCCATTCCTTCCTTACTCAAATAGTTTCCCTCTGCTTTCATGTCATATTTATATTTTCTCTAGAATTCACATAGATCCTGTGGATTCTAGAGAATCTAGTGTGTGTGTGTGTGTGTGTGTGTGTGTGTGTGTGTGTGTGTGTGTGTGTGTGTGTGAGAGAGAGAGAGAGAGATGATAGATAGATGATAGATAGATGGAATGTTTCTTTTTTAAATTCAATAATGTGTAAATTGGCATCTAGGCTTACTTAATTTCTTGGTTCCTATGAATAATGCTGAAAAACCATGGTTATACAAATACTTCTGTGGTGTTCTGAATTATACCCTTTGTGTCTATGCTCAGGCAGAGTACAACTGGATCATATGATTCTTCTACTTTTAGTTTGAGAAATCTCCATAATGATTTCCAAAATGGCTTCACTTGTTTACACTCCTACTGCCAGTGAATAAGTATTATTTTTTTCCCACATCTATTGTAGTTACTTTGTGTTGCTAAGGTAAAACACCCACCCATAGGCAGAGGATGGGAGGAAAGTTGCTTTGTCATTTTGTTTGTTTGGTTGGTTTAAATTTTGCCTTACAATCTTGAGGGGAAACTTCATGATGACAGAGCAAAGGATGGTGTGAGCAAAGGCTGGACATCACCTCTGCCACTGCAGGTGGGAAACAGCATGAGCAGAGTAAGTGATACTCTGGCAAGAGGGAGTGGGACTAAGTTATAACACCTCGAGTCTGCTTCCAACACACACCTCCCTCAGCAAGGCTCTACCTCCCAAATTGCCACCAGCTGGAGACCAAGCACTGCAAACACATGCAATTATGGGAGACATTTGTCTCAAACCACCACATTCTGCACCTTGCCCCAATAAACTCATGACCACCCATGATATAAAATAAAATTCAACTTAAAGGTTCAAATTAAAAGTTTCCATAGTTTTTAAGCAATCCCAGTACTTCAAACATCCCTATACTATAAGTTCTCTTAACTGTGAGTCTATAAACCAAAAGTACATAATGGCACAGCTTAAACATTCATCTTTCAAAGGATAGCATTGTGCATAACAAGGAAAGATTGAAAAAATGTGCAATCTAAAACAAATAGGGCAAACATCAAATCCTTTAGCTTCCAGCCCAATATCTGTAGCCAGTGACAAAGTTTCCAGGGTCCCAATTCCACCCCTCCTGCTCAGCTAGACTACCCACAGCTCAGGGAAATCTCCATTCTGAGCTGACAGCTCTCCTTCACAACTATCCCACCTCCAAAAATTCTGGTATCTCTGTTACAACCCATAGTGCAACCTTATGGCTCTATAACCCTGCCTCACATTGCCCACACTGCATTGCAAATCTAATGACCCACTTTGTCCTGAATTTTTTATACTCCCACAGTACCAGCCGAGCTACCAAATTTGTGACTGCAGGAGGAAATGAAGCTCACTCTGAAGATCAGGATACTCCTTCAGCATTCAGGCCCAAATTTCAAAAGATTCAGCATTCTTTCTCCTATTCCAATGCAAAACAATTGCAGCTGAAGCAGTTGTAGTCTTCAGCCTGAACTTTCATTTCTTTTTGTGTCATATTCTTCTGTTCTCACCAGTTTGCTTCTTCTAAAACCAATCCTGTTCTCAAATCAATCCTGTTCACATTCTCAAGACATGGGAAGAGCACAGCCAGCCACTCACACAGACTGCTTTTAGCCCAGTAAGCCAAGCCCACATAGTCCATAGTTTTCTCTGCATTTAGATCTTTCAATATTCACAAGAAGAGTACATAAAACTCTTCCTTAAGCACTGCAAACACAGCAAGGAATCTCTTATACCAAAGTTTCAAAGCCTTCCCTACTCCTCCTACTCCTTCTATAAAGCAATTTCAGAAGACCAAAAGCCAGAGTCATGTTTTATTTTCAAGACCCCACTCCACTGGTACCAGTTTTTTTTTTTTTTTTTTTTTTTTTGTAATTACCTTCTTATTGCTAGAATAAAACACCAAACAGCTGATAGGGGAAAAGTCTTTTTTTTTTCTTATAGTCTCCAGGGGAAACTTCATAATGGCAGGAGAAAACATGGCATGGTAAGATGCTGGATATTACCTCTGCCACAACATATGGAAAACAGCAGAAGAATTGAGCTGAACTCTAGCAAGAGGGAGCTGGCTATGACACCCCTAAGACCACACCCAATGACACACCTCCTACAGCAAAGCCCCACCTCCCAAACTGCCACCAGCTTGGGACCAAGCATTCAAAGAACATGAGTTTATGGGGGACCCCTAATTAAATCCACCACAATGTCGTCACCAGCATTTGTTTTTGATGATAGTCTTTCTGACTGTAGTGAGCTAAAATCTCAATGTAGTTGTGATTTGCATTTCCTTGATGTCTAAACATGTTGAAATTTTTCGGTGTATTTATTAATAATTTATATTTCTTTGATAACTGTCCATTCAATTTCATGTTTGAATAGATGATATTTAATGTTTAATTTTTAGCTGTTTATATGCTCTAGGTATTAATTCCTGTCTGATGTATAATTGTAAAGGATTTCTTTTTTACCATTCTGTAGGTTATTCCTTCACTTTAATGATTTTTTTTCCTTTGCTGGACAGAAGTTTTAAATTTCATTCAATCTGATTTGTAAACTTTGGAATATTTCATGAGAATTAGAGTCTTATACAGAAAGATCTTGCCTAAATCTTGAAGTTCTCCTATATTTTCCTCGAGCATTTTCAAAGTTCCAAACATTGGTTTAAGTCTTGGATATATTATTGGGAAAATGTATATCTACATGAAGAAGAATGAAATATTAATAATACAATGCAATTCCAATCTAAATTCCAGCAACATTCTTCAAAAAGTTAAAAAAGAAGTAGTCTCAGCCTGGCATGGTGGCACATGCTTTTAATCCCAGCACTTGGGAGCCAGAGGTGGGAGGTGATACATGAGTTGGAGGCCACCCTGAGACTACATAGTGAATTCCAGGTCAGCCTGGGCTAGAGCGAGACCCTACCTCAAAAAAATAAAATAAAATACAAAATCGTCTCAACAATCATATGGAAACAGAAAAGGGTTCAGGGAGCCAAACATATCCTCAGCCGAAGGAATACCTCTGGTGGTGTCACTATACCTGATTTCAAGATATACTATAAAATCATTGTAATAAAAACAGCATGTTACTTACACAAAACAGACACATAGATCAATGGAATAGAATAGAAGGTCCAGATATAAGGGCTACCTGATCATTGAAAAAGGAGCCAATGCATGCTGAAGAATAGATAGCATTTTCATCATATAGTGCAGGAAAAACTGGATAGCCACAGGCAGAAAAATGAATCTAGACTCTCTTCTTTGACCCTGCAGAACAATCAATTCCTAATTGATTAAGGACTTCAATATAAGACCTGAAACTCTAAAATTAGTAAAAGAAAAAATAGAATATTTCAAGATTTAAGCATAGGCAAAGATGTTCTAAATAAAATACCAGTAGACCAGGAACTTAGACAAATACTTAACCATTGGGATCTTATGAAACTAAGAAGCTATTGTACAGACAAGCAAACTATCAACAAAATCAATAGGCAACTTGCAGAGTAGGAGAAAATCTTTGCCAGCTAGCAGAGTCTTATTGTCTCTAATTTACAAAGAATCCAAAAGACTATGCAATAAAAAGTAATGTAACCCACTCAAAAAAGTGGAGCAGGAAATTGAACACAGAGAACTCAAAGGAAGAAATTCAAATAGCCAGTGAACACCGAAAGAGTTTAAAGTCATTAGCCGTCAGGAAAATGCAAATTGAAACTACTTAGATTCCATCTCACTCTAACCAGAATTGCAACCATTGGAAAAATCAAATGATGTGACTGGAGAGATAGCTCAACAGTTAAAGGCACTTGCTTGCAAAACCTGATGATCCAGGTTCATTTCCCCAGTACCCACATAAAGCCAGATGTGCAAAGTAACACATGTATTTGGAGTTTCTTTGCAGTGATAGGAGGCCCTAGATTGCCCATTCTCTCTCTCTCTCTCTCCTCTCTCTCTCTCTCTCTCTCTCTCTCTAAAGATTCTTAAAAACTCTCTCTCTCTCTCTCTCTCTCTCTCTCTCTCTCTCTCTAAAGATTCTTAAAAACAAATGACAGCAAATGCTTCTGGGGATATAGGGAAAGATTATCTACATCCACTGTTGGACGAGAGTACAAACTTGTACTTCCACTATGAAAATCAGTATACAGACTCTTCAAAAGGCTGAATGACCTACCATTTAATGCAGTTCTACCATTCCTGGGCATATACCCTAAGAACTCCACTCTTTACTACAGAGATACTTGCTCAGCCGTGTTTGTCCCTGCTCTATTCACAATAGCTAGGAACTAGAATCAAGCTAGATGCCCATCAATGGATCAATGGATGATGAAGATGTGGTACATATAGACAATAGAATTCTACTCACCAGTAAGTTAAAATGAAATAAAGACATTTTCAGGAAAATGGATAGACTTGGAAGAAGTCATACTAAGTAGATCACATAAGCTCAGAAAGGCATCCTGTCTTGTTCTCATATATAGTTCCTTATTTGGAACAGCTTGAGTTGTATGTAATTGATAGTAAACCTTCGGTGTACTGAACAGGGAGCTAGAATTAAGCTAAAAGAAAGTTGAAATAGGACTCATTGGGGAGGGAATACTTGACAGGCAACTCAAGGGACAGACAGAACAAAGGGCATGGAAGGGTCTTGGGGGAATAGGGTGAGGGAGGTTGGAGGAATCCACACAAAACTAATGATATTATGAATCAGTACCAAAACATCCTTCCTCCTGGATAGCAAAGTAAAAGATATAATTTTTAATAAAGTTGGGGAATGGGTGGAATCACCTGGACTGAAGGCCTCTGGAGAGAGCAGACAAAGCCTAATCCTAAAAACATGGGCACTGGCTGGCAAATATGAGTGCCACCCACAATGAGCTGTTGTTCAGGGAAACCCATGAGGTCCCCAACATAATTTATATATAGTTATATATAGTTCATATATAGTTTTTTCTATTGATTTTTATGTGTTATCATATCCTGTATTTATCAGATCTAAGAGTTGTTTGTTATCTGCCAATAGAGATAATTTGATTTCTTCCTATCTATATGTATCATTACCTTTTTTTCTTTTCTTATTACACTAGCTAAAATGTTAATCCCTGCCTTGAATAAAAATGGAGATATTAGACACCCTTGTCTCGTTCTTGATTTTACAGGAAATTCTTTCAGTTTTTCTTTATTTAGAACAATGTTGGTAATAGTGTCGTACGTATCTGTATTGTGTTGAAATAAGTTCCTTCTATTTCTATTTTCTTTCAGTACGCAGGCATGTTGAACTTTGTCAAATGCCTTTTCTGAATGATGTGATTTCTGTTTTTCATACTATTGGTATAGTGTTTATTTTAAAACAACCTTGCATCTTAGGAAAAAAAAAACCAACTTGATTTTCATTGTAGTCAGCTCCAGGTTGCTGGGGATGAACTTCCAAACCAGACACAGTTCATGGGAGGAATGAATTTGTTTAAAACTTATAGATCCAGAGGAAGTTCTATAATGGTGGAAGAGGCTGGTCCCCTGTCACAGATCCAAGCAGAGAGAGAAAACCAAACAGCACCACAAGCAAGCATATATGGGAAATAGCAGACAGCAGGGACCAAGGCAGAGCTCAGACTGCTCTGCATAACTTCAGCCTGGACCCCAGGACACCTCCTCCAGGTAGGCAGTTAGAGACAAGCTCATAGAAAACACCTCAGTCTATTGGGGTTATGCATTCAAACTACTACAATTATGATGCATAATATCTTCCTAATGTGTACTTGAGTTCAGTTTGCAAATATCCTTGAGATTTTTGTTGCAACTATGTTCAGCAGGAGAATTGATTTGTGTATATCCTTATCTGGTTTCAGTATCCTAATAATACTAGTTTTATGGAACACAGTGACAGTAGTGTTCTTTTCCTTTCTGCTTGTGGAATAGTTTGAGAAATATGGTAGAATTCAACAGTGCATCCATCAGTCACAGGTTTTTCTTAGGGGAGATAATTTCAATTGCTGACTCAGTCTTTTTGCTTATCATGGGCTATCCATGTCTGCTGTTTCAATGCGAAATTTGGTTTCAAAGTATTTTATATAGAATTTGTACATCCATGTTAATCAGGGAAAGTAAACAAAATGCTTTTTGTTTATTTTGTCCTTCTTGATTGGTATCAAGGAATACCGAAATCAGATAATAAGTTTGATGGTGTTGTTTCCATTTTCATTTTATGGAATAGTTTGAGGCGCACGGGTATAGTTCTTCATAGGTCTTGGAGAATTCAGCAGAGAATTCATCCAGATTTGTATGTTGGAGATGATTACTTGTTTGATCTTTTTGCTTAATACATTTTTAAGTATTGATATCCTTTTAAATTAATATTGTAGGTTATGTGTGTCTTAAATTTGTCCACTGCTAGATTTTCCAGCTTTTTGAAATGTAAGTCTTCAAACTGTTCTCCAATTATCATCTGACTTTTATTAGCATGTGTTGTAAAGTCCTCTTTTCTCTAATTTTATGAATTTGGCTTTCTCTCTTTGATTAGTTTGCCTGAGATTTTATCTTCTCAAAAATGAGTTGTTGTATTGATTCTTTATATTGTGTTTTTAATCTCCATTTTATTAATATCTATCCTGACCTTATTTATTTTCACTTTCTAGTTGTGGGTTATGTTTTATTCTTGTGTTTCTAAAATCTCGAGTAACATTGTTAGATTTTTTATTTCATATTTTATTGTCTCTTTGTTTATTTGACACTTCTTTGGCTTTTTTATATAAGCACTTATAGCTATGGACATCCTACTTGGGACTTAATTTGCTATGTCACAGAAGTTTGGTAAGTTTCATTTTGATTTTCATTTGATTCTAGGAATTTGTTAATTTTCTTCCTTAATTTCCTCAGCAACCCACTTGTTTACTCAAGAATATATTATACAACCTGTGTGTGTTTGTACACTTTCATCTGTTTCTCTCATTACTTTTATTCCATTCTGATATGAAAATATGCAGAGAACATTTTGGAGAAACTTGCATGGGCTGCTGACAAGCAGGTATATTCTGAAGCTTTGGTTTGGAATATTCTGTAAATATTTGTTCAGTTCACTTAATGTATGATACAATTTAAGAGTAAAATTTCTCTTTTGTTATTTGGTTTACATGACCTATCTATCCATGAGAGTGGAGTGTTGGAGATTTGAAATTGGAAAAATAAAGTGAGATAAAAATATTATAGCATCAGTTGAGATCTCTTCCTTTCTGGGGTGGGTGTTGTTTCCCTTCCTGCCTGAGTTGTATTATGAAGCTAATTCTGCTAATGATTGAACTAGCTTATGTCTTCAGTTAAAGCTCCCCTGTTAGACCAGAATGGTCTGAATATGTTGTCTCAGTGGAGATCAAAGATGTTATCAGATGAGTTGAATTTCTGCCCAAGGCATCAGCTGCTTTTCAGTCCTGCCATAGGAGTTTCTCAGTATGGGCACTACAATGAAATAATTGCCACCAGCATGGCTGCTATCTTCTAGATATGTCATGGTTGTTTTCTCGGAGAGCATTTCAGTGTTTGTGGCTCTGAAAGAATCACAGGTGGGCCAGATAGTCTCAAGTTTGCAGGCTCATGCTACCTTCTGCCAGCATCATCTGAAGGCTAGGCTGCAATATTTTTGCATCTAGTGACTATCAGATCAGGTCAGCTCCCAATGGGTATTTACATGGCTCTTTGATTCTCCAGATCCTGTGTGTGTGTTGTGTGTGTGTGTTTATGTGTGTGTATGTGTGTGAATGTATGTGTGTATGTGTGTGTCTGTGTATGTGTGTATGTGTGTGTGCATATCTGTGTATGTGTATGTATGTGTATATTTATGTATATGTGTATGTGTGTGTATGTGTATGTGTGTATATGTGTGTGTTTATGTGTTTATGTGTGTATATGTGTGTATGTGTGTATACACTTGTACACATTTGTAGAGCCATGTGATTATTTGCAAGAATGGCTGTGTTCTGTGTTTGATTCTTCCTGAAAGAGTGGTTTGTTCACACACATGCTTGCCCTCAGCTCTTCCCTCAGCTCTGCCCTCTCGTGACCCCTCCATGAGCAGTGGTGCTGGACAGCCCACACCAGATGGCTCCCAGGCTTGCTTCATGCAGCTTGCACACATGCCATCCAAAACTTTTTGGTTTCAAGAGAGATTATTTATTTATTTATTTATTTATTTATTTATTTATATTTGTGAATGTAGAGTGGGAGGAAGGAAGATTTCCCCCCTTTCTTACCACTGCATTCAATACCCCAAAATTATCATCTGTTGTTTCCTTTACAAATCCAAAGTTCAGCATGTATTTATAGTGCTTTCACTGTCTGATACTTAGTGTGATCCTTTCTTGCCTTCCCATTCCTCTGAACTTTTTATTATTGTGCTTTTTTGAAGTAGGATCTATTTCTAGAATTAGGGTTTCACTCTAATATAGGCCAAACTGGATCTCACTCTATTAGTCCCAGGCTGGCCTCGAACTCTTAGCAATCCTCCTACATCTGCTTCCCAAGTGCTAGGATTCCAGGCACACACCACCATTTCCAATGTCTACTAACTCTCCTAACTCTTTTTCTCTCAGACAAAACATTATTTAAAAGTCTTCTAAATATATGTTTTTCCCCCTTTGATTTATGCGGCTTTCACTCTTTGTTAGAGAACCTACTTTTTCCAGATTGTGACAAGCACCTGAGAGACGTAAGACTCATAAAAATGACAAGAAGAAAAAGATTTGTGTGAGTTAAATCTGTCACACCCCTGGGCATAGGAAACATCACATAAGTGGTGGATTAAATATGAGTGCTGCTCTCACCTCTAGTCAGAGAACCTTCTCTATAGAGATGGCACCAATAGATAATGAGGAGACTCAAAATTCATGTGATGGTTAAGTTTTGTTGTCAACTTGATCTTTTTAATTATCTTGTGTAGGTCTCTGAGGATGTTTAAAGGAAGGCAGCCTCTCAGCAAGGGGCAGAATGTAAAGAAGCTCAAAGAAGCTAGAAGTAAACATCCTTTCCTGTGTGGGCCATGCAGGAAGGAAATTCCAGAGACTCAGGAAGCAATTAAGTCTGGTGAAGGGTTGTAAGACCCCACCCTAAGACTATATAAAGGGGAAGAAATTCTCTCCTTGGCCCTCCTGCCTGTTTGCTTTTCTGTGTGTATGGTGTTGGTGATGGGTTTCTCTCTTTGCTTGGACCTGTGAGAGGGGAGCAGCCTCTTTTGCATTCTAGAACTTCCCCTGTATCTATAGTTACAAATAAATCCTTTCCTTCCATTAACTGTGCCTGGTTGTAGTTTCATCCCAACAGCATGTGGCTGACTACAACAACTCATCGAAGCAGAAAATAAAAAGTACCAAGAGTTCAAGACTAAAGAAGGTTTCTAACACAACCTTCAAAGTTCAGGGAACATTGTGGAAGAGGGAGGAAGAGACATAGGGTACAAAAGCATACTGTGACCCCCTGTCCTACCTACCAGAACTGACTGGTGCATTCCTGTCCACACAAATGTTACTTATATCCCTTCTTTGGAGAATACTCAATGGTATGATGGCAGGGTAGAGGGGGAACCAAAGAGGATAACCTGAGGGGAGGAGAACCACTTTATAGTATGTTCGTATATTACAGTTTTTCTATTTTATAAAACTATTTTTTAAAAAGATGCTTTGCATTCTCTAAAAAAATAAAGATACATCTTTAGTCAGTTAGCTAACATTACTGGAATGAAAATCAAAATATTCTATTTTTATATGAATGCCAATAGAAGTGGGTTTCTATTAATGTTAATGATAAAATAATATTAACAAAAATTCAAGCAATTAACATTTGGTGCTGAGTCAGGAATTGTAGTAAATGCTTTATCTGTCACCTCACTAACTCATCAATTTCCTCTCATGGTGACTATTTGTTGCATCTGACAAGTGGCCAAATGACGCTGTAATTTTCCCTGGATTGCAAGGCTTCTGGTAGCTATCGTGATTATATAAGAAGAGCTGTGTACCTCACATCAAGATTGGAATAGTCAAAATATTCCAGAGAGATAGATAACTTTCTCCCTTTGTTTGAACTTTCAAAAATCAAACTGTTTATTTCCTGAAAGGTGAGTGTTAAAATGAGGTTTATTTGGGGAAGAAAACAAAAAGTGAGGCAGAGAAATTAGACTTATAGATCAAAATCTCCTGGAATTATCAGAGATCAAGCTAGCACTAGAAGAAACTAGAACATTTATTTCTTGTGTATTTATTTCACGTTTTTTCTCTTTGAAGTTTACTTAAAATGAATCTGCCTACTTCAGCTGTACAGGAAAATGAAGATATTTTATTAAAATACTAAAAGGAAAGAGTTATAATGTCTCAATTCAAAACACATTTTGGAATCTCATTTTAGCAAACACACTATCCATCTTACAAAGGGAAATTACTTTATGGAGTGGTTGTCGTTTTTCTGACAGCTTAAACCCTATTATAGATAGTATGTGTTCATATAATTTCTATGCCAGTCACCTCTATTAATTTATTTTAAATTGACAACATCAAACAAATTGAGTATTAATTATTGTGCTTCCTAAATTCAATAACACCACTGCTGGTTAATGAGCTCCTCTAAAAAAAAATGAGCTCTTCCCCAACCCCATCAGTAAGGACAAAACATCTAAAAATATTCATACTATATTTAAAATGCTATTCCAGCTGCCTTCCAGAACTCTAGACAATGCTTGCCTGGTTCACTGCCCCACTCTCCATAACTTTAATTTTCAAATGTACTATTAATTCAATAATAGTTTCTCAAAGAAAAAAAGGAAGCATTTGTTAGGTTCTTGATATCCATGTTGTATGTAAAAGTGAGAAGACCTCCTTTTTGGAAATAAACTAAAAAAAAAAAACACACACACACACACAGCAAACCCATCATTATTGTGGGGTGGGGAAAAAATCCTGGCACTTTTCCTGAGGTCCTCGGGGACAAATTGCTCAGCGTCTAAGAAGGGCTGAAGGGGCTGTTACCTCCATAGACCAAATGCAGTCACTTACTTGGGCAATTTTGGAAATTACTAAAGACCAAATGCATCCATCCTGAGAGCATAGAGTTGCACACACCCACAGACTCTCTTCTGAAGACCCTCCCAAATATTCGCAAGTAAGATTGAATGCAGGTCAAAAGAGTCAAATTAGACTCCCTGGACATCTGGGACAGAAAATAGCACCCATTCCACGAAGGTGACAAAACTCTTTCTATGTTACCTTCTCTGTGAAAGAAGCCTTCAGCCCCAGGAAGAAGATCAGCAAAAGACAAAGTGAAGGCCATCTGCAGCCAGGAGAGTGGGGTAAAAAAATTCCTTTGACTCCTGGCAGTAGAGGGAGAGGAAGATGGTGGGCAAGGATGTTAGAAAGCTACTGAGGAGGAGCAGGTTCCTTGGTGTGGTCCTAGTTTCAAAACCCAGAGATGCAGTGCTAACCAACAGAGATAATGTGTGAGCACAGAGGGGCCTTCACTCCACTTCTGCACAGCCTGGGATTAGTAATCATCAATAACAAGCAGCAGTACTCCAGGTGAGGGTCCAGAGCCCAGAGAGGCTTTCATAGTCTAAACCCAAAGTATCCCTAAATATCCCCTGTGGGCTGTCAACACAAGACTTTGTTTCTAAAGGTACTATTGGAAGCTGGAAGAATGTTTAGGGAATTGCTATTAGGGACATCTCCTTAGAGGGAAATGTGGGAGCCAAGTCCCTTTCTCTACTCTCTTTTCACTTTTCACTGATGTGTGAGGCTGTCTCCATGCTTTCCCACCTAGGACCCCAGCACTTGGAAGAGAGAGGCAGGGCACTCCAGGGGCAAGCGTGCTAGCTAGACTAGTCAAATTGGCAAGCCCTAGATTCAAGGGAGAGACCATTTCTCAATAACTAAGGCATCTCCAGTCCTGTCATTCCAGAGTGTCCCACCCCACACGAGTATGCCACCACAGGCACACCTGAACACCTGTGCCCCCACACATAAAGATGCATATATCATGATAATTTGCTCTTTATTTTAAAATCCTCTAAGATGTAAAACTAACTTCATTTCTGCAAGTTTCATTGCTCTTTGAAAAATAAATTATTTTACCTTTTGAATGGGAATAGTCTAAAACTTCTCATTTCCCAGCTTTGTCCTTTAATCCAGTTTTAGTAAAATTTGCTCAGAAAGTCATAATCATAATTACACACAGAAACATGCAAGGAGACTGAACACATTGAGCTGAGGGGGAAGTCTGGACTTGATACTGAAACACGGGCATGACAAAGTGCATGTCATGGAGTAGGACAGGAAGTGGAGTCTTCAGCAACTGGGGTAGGTAGTCAAGGAACAAAAGGACCTGTATACATTTTTGGAGGGTAATTTCAATATCTTGATTGTAGGGAGGGGTTTCACAACTGATTATAATTGTCAAAATTCATAAAATTGTATAGGGCAAATGTTCTGTGCCTAAGCTACACTTAAATAATAAAAAGAGAAAAAGAATTTATAAGGCACATATGGCACTTTTGCTTAAGACAGTTTGAGTTTAGAACTGGACAAATGTGTCTTAGTTATAAAGAAAAATAAATGTCTTTTTAACCTTTAAAAGGTTTGCAAAGTTTACATCCTTAGTTAGCTTTAAATAAAAAATATCTTTTGAATAAATAGAAGACAGTTGATTAAAGATCAAGGGAGGCTGATGGAATTAAGGGACTACAAAGAAGGGTCTAACTCTGAAAATACTAGTTTAATCAAAGGCAGAGGAAGTGGGAGGAGCCAACTCTAAATAACCAATTTTCAAGCACCAAATAACTATCTCTGGTTCAGTTCATAACCCCCTATCCTATGCACAGATCCAGTATGCACACCAAGGAAGGATCCCAGTGGGTAAGGGACAGAGAGGAGGGAAATGGGGACACATTCACAAGATTTGCTCATACAGTGTATATACTTATTCATAATAAAGATATTTCCAAAAAATTGAATAAAATAAAAATTTAATAAAAGGAGCTTATAATTTTTAAATCTATTTTGCTTCATTAATTTTACTAAGAAAAAATAGATCATCCAATAACAAAAAGTAGATTGATTGAAAATTATAAAATCAGTAGCTCAAGAGAAAAAGCTATTATTGCAACGATAGTGCAGGGATGTTTATGACTGTCAAAGTGACATAGAATAATAGGCTTAGTCCCACATTTGCATAAGACTTAAGTTCCAAAATAGTTTCATAGAAGAGAGCATTGTAAGTGGTAATGGGTAGAGGTAAGATTCCATCAGAAAAAATAAGAATCCATGCTTGTTTACAAGTAAAAATAAGAATACATGCTTGTTTACTGTTCTCCTGCTCACAGTGGCTAAGCATGGGTTAAGCACATGCACTCAAAGTAGATAAGCTTTGCATATAAAAAACTTGTTTTCCCACTTATAAGCTTTATTTTTCAGAGAATTTATTATCCTAACGTATTTCCTAGCCGCCAAAATTGGAATTAAAATGTTATCTGTGAATAACCATAAACCTCAGAGGTGTGTAAACACAGAGAACTATAAGTGGCTCTGAGCTGTCATTATGAGGCTGGTTTACTTCCTCCCACATGCCTTGTTTCTGGATCTTACCTTTCTAAAGGACAGGGTATTTCCTTACAAAGTAGCAAGCAGCTGAAATGTTGTTTTTCTAAAAGTGTAATTACAATATTAAAGGAAGTATAGTTGACTTTTTGGTAGAGATTTAAGAATAGTTTGTCAACTTTGTTATTTAATAATTGTGTTTTTATCTTTATTTTTGTTCTTTGACATTTTTATACATACATGCTATCTTATGATCATATACATCCCTCATTACCTTCTCTTGTCCCCCCATTCCTGCTAAGCCCTCTTTTCTTCCCCCCATACATAGGTGGATACATCATTGAAAGGACCGATTCCTCCTTACACTAGCATTCAATGACTACCAGCAGTTCCTCAGGGAGGAGTGTGGACTCAAAAGCTGTTCCCGCATCCATGATGGAATAATAAATGGCCCTGTCTTGTACAGGTCTTGTACAGCAGCTGCTGGGAGTTCACATATGCAATGGCAATTCATATCCAGGTGAGATAGTTCCACAGCCTTCTCACCAACCTTTGACCTTTTACACACTCTTTCTGCACCCACCTCCACAATGTTCCCTGAGCCTCAGGGAAGGATGATATTGATATGGGTTACTGATAATTAATTCAAAAAGCAACACGGGGAGAGAGAGAGAGAGAGTATTTTGGAATCCTCTCTTCCCCCTCCTCCTACTCCGAGTTCTTGTCCTCTAATGCAAAGAATTGTACACAGGGACAGAATTAAATTTTAATTACACATTTATTCTAATTTAGTAAATTAGGAAAAGGGGAGTTGGATGGGGAATTTTCCAGTCACCATGTGGGAAGTTACAGAGTTCTCCAGCCACCAGTGTGGGGAGAACACATGTCAGAGAGTTCAACAGAACTTATATTATTTAGCTAAATAAGCAGCCAAAGAAAAAAGAACAGAAAGCTCCCTTTATGAGAAAGAGAGATCCATGAGAGAAAAAAGTCTGTAGCCTGCCCCCCACCCCAGCCAGTAGCTGAAGTAGGGGTAGGCCTTACCTCACTGAGGCCTGGGTCCCCTCTACTTCATTGCCACATGGAAGAAGAAAAGAAAGCTCACTTCCTCTAAGGGAAGAGAATTTAAGTTCTTCCCAGGTGAGTCAGAGAGACAGCTGATTGGTTCATATTTGACCAATCAGTTTTAGCACCTAGGTTATAGCTCTAACTAGACACCTCCCACTCAAGGGGGGGGTGTTCCCTGCAGACCTGACCATAACAATATGGATGTCTCATATATGGCTGGATGCTCAGCCGTCACTTACTTTTAGCACTTCTGGCTAGTTATAAGATGCTGCATTAACCAAAGCTTTTTCTGCCCAAGGGTGATAACAGCACTAAACTTTGAATATAAAAAAAAATATTTAGAAGATAGTTCAACATCACCTTAGTAATATAAAGCACATAAAACAATAATAATAGTTACACCCTAAAGCCTATGGACTCCCAAGCCATTGGCTTTTGATCTGGTTAACAACATAGGCATGAGCTTCCTCTTGTAGAGTGTATTTCAAGTCCAATAAACAATAATGGGTACCATCATAGAATTCATTTCACTATTGCATCAGTGGGTACCTCTTGCCTGGCAGGTTACTAGGATAGCATGTAGGGTTCACAGATGTGTGAGACCATTGATGACTTTTCTACTCCATCATTCTACATAGCAACTTCCAGATATGAAATTCAGTAGTGAAGAAGCTCCAAGTAGAGTTCTGGCTTGATTTCCCTAGTTCCTGCAATCAGAGGTTATGGAGTCTTCAACAAGGTCTTACTGCCAAGTCCTGGTGGCTAATTAAGAATACTGCCAATAGCCTACATGGTTCTGAGGGTCCTCTAGAGCTTTGCTGATTAACAATTCATAAGGATGTATCTCACACCCAGTATTATAATTTCATTAATGAATAACTCTTTGCTTCTGGGAGCAGCTTTATCCATCAGTTCAGAGAAGTTATATTCATCATATTATTTTATGTTTTTTTATTCAGAACTTTAATATATGAATATACTGTAAATTGGTCTTATTCCCGTCCTCCCCACCCCCATGCCACGGAAAGTCTTCAGTAGGAGTATGCTAATTAATGTGGAGTCATGAATGCAACATTTGGTCCATGTAGGAAGAACAGTGCCCCAGAGTAAGCCTTCCCACCCTATGGCTCTTAAATTCTTTCCACCTCCTCTTCTGTAGTGTTTTCTGAGACTTGGAGTGCATGTTAGAAATCTCCTTAAACTTTGAGCTCTCTGCAACCTCTTCTTTTCTGTTTGCATGAGTTTGGAGTCTCTACAGTAACTGCCACCATCTCCATATAGGTTTTCTGTCTAGCAGAGACAGGCACACATACTGAATCAGTCACTTTCTCTGCGATGTTCCTGTGACCTACAAGGTGTGATAGAGATAACTCATCCAGTGCTAGGCACGAGGCTTTTGTTCTTGTCATTTTGATGAGTCTTGGATCTCCTAGATATTTGCTGGGGCTTTTGGTAAGCAATCCCCAATGATTCTCCTATCTTTGCCCTCACCCCACACAGGACATGTGTCATGTGGATGCTGAAGAATTGAACCCAGATGTTTTCAGACACTTCCAGGGACTCACACTTGCACAACAAGACCCTTTACTGCTGAGCCATCTCCCTAGCCCTATTGTTAGTCTGTTAAGGAACCTCTATACTTATTTCCATAGACGCTACACTAGTACTTCCCCATCAACAGTAAATGAGAGTTTTCCTTTTCCCCACTACCTTGCCCTATTTATTGTTAATATTATTATTTTTTGTTGAAAGCCATTCTGACTGGGGTGAGATATTTTTACTTTGCCATTCCCTGATGGCTAAGATTTTGAACACCTTTTTAGATATTAACAATTTGCTCTCTTGAGAACTCCCTGTTCAGTTCCATAGCCCACCTAAAAATACTTTATTTATCTATTTGCATGCGGAAAGATACAGATAGAAATAGAGAGAGGAGAGAGAGAGACTATGGGTGTGCTAGTTGTCTCTAGCTACTACAAATGAACTCCAGATGCACGTGCCACTTTGTGCATCTGGCTTATGTCGGTATTGGGGAATTGAACCAGGGTTGTTAGGCTCTGGAGGCAAGTGCTTTAACCTTCTCTCCAGCTCCCATAGCCCACTTTTTGTTTGAGTTGTTCATTGTCATGTCTCGTCTTTTGAGTTTTTATGTATTTAGATATTTATAATCTATCCAAATGTATAGTTGGCAAAGGCTTTTTCCCATTTGATAGGCTGCATCTTTGTTTAATTAATAATGCCCTTTGTTATGCAGAGCCTTTAATTTTCATGTGTTTTAATTTCCCATGTGTTTATGATTGGCCTTATTTCCCAGGTGATTGGAGTCCTATTCAGAAAATCCTTACTTATGCATGCATCTTATTTCCCCCATATTTTCGTGTAACTGTTTCAGAGATTCAGTTCTGGCATTGGGGTTCCTGGTTGATTTTTGAACACAGGGAGAGAGAAGGATCTATTTCATTCCTCTGAATAAGCAAATTCAGCTTTCCCATCCCCTTTCCTAAAGATGCTGTCTTTTACTCCATTGAGTATTTTTTGGTGTGCTTGTCCAAAATCAGGTGGCTGTAGTTAAATTTCCTTATATATGGGTGCTTTGTTTTATTCCTTTGATCTATATGTCTGCTTTTGTGTCAGTACCGTGCTGATTTTATTACTACCACTCTGTAGTATAACTTGAAATCTGATAGGGTGATAATTTCAGTGTGGTCACACAGTCTAACTTCAGCATTATTCTTTTTCCTCAGGATTGTGTTGCCTATTTGGGATATTTAATAATTAGTTCTTAATGTAACAGTTGCCTAATCTATTGTTATTCATATTTTTTTGTTTTGGGATAGAAAATGTAATTTTGTTCTTTTTTACCTCCTAGTGTCCTCTGTAACATTAAGTTGTAGAGAATTTAAGGTAAAATTTATTAACAGAATTCATAGAATTTAGCTACTTTAGAAGCTTCTAATATTTTCCATATTGCCATTATTACTGATGAGGAAATCTTATTTTGTAAATGTATAATTCTATGCTTTGGTTTCAGAAGAGAAAGTTTTCCCAGCCATAAAAGAAAGTTCTGACAATTAGCTTCTGAAGGCTTCTTCACTTCGTTTTCTTATGTTCTTTACCCAAGTGAGCAACATTAAATCAGTTGTTGAAGGAAAATGCCTTTTGGGAAGAAGATATAACATTTCCCTAATTTTTGGTATGATAGGCAAAGTTTATCAGCCTTTTCTGTCCAAATCTGAACTTCCACTTCAATAAAGTAATCTGATCCATTACTAACAGCAAGAGGTTGGTATTAAGAACTGAACCATGGAACTTGATAAAAGCCGAGGATATCTTAGAGTTTACAATAATTTTCTTTTTCTTTTTCTTTTTTATTGTACTGTGGATTTAACTCAGGGTTTGTGAATTCTAGACAAGTGCTCTAACACTAAACTGTATCTTCAATCCTGAAGTTTATTTACCAGTGCCTCTAAGTCTTAGTTGGAATACCAAATTTCTCACAGAGAAAGCCAATTTGCCAAAGGACTCTAGTATGGATTCAGTTCTCAATCCTTAAAATGATCCTCAGAACACATGTAAAATTTAATCCTTCAAAACTACTCCATGTTAATAAGAAAAATAATACAAGGAATGCATACCAAAAGGAATTTATATCTCTAAATTTTTGGTTACTAAATTAGAAAAGGACAAAAGGTTTTTATAGAATGTAATGACTATGGTGATATTCACTTCATTTAAAATGTCCCTAAACATATCCTATAATGTCTTTGAATGAATAATGATGTAAAAAGATTCCTTAGAAATGAAGAATCAAAGCTGGGTGTGGTAGTGCACACCTGTAATCCTGGCACCCAGGAGGCAGAGGAAAGAAAATTGTCAGAAATTTTAGGGCAGTTGTCATGGTTTGATCCAGGTGTCCCCCACAAACAAATGAATGTGTTCTCAATGATCGATCCTCAGTTGATGGCAGTTAGGGAATTAGAACCTCGCTAGATTTGTGTTGTTGGGGGCGGGTTTATGGGGTTATAAACCAGCTTCCCCTTGCCATTGTTTGGCATACCTTCTTGCTGCTGTTTCCAGTGCTGTGGCAGAGGTGATGTCCAGCCCTCTGCTCATGACATCGCTTTCCCTGCCATGATGGAGTCTCCCTTTGAGTCCGTAAGCCAAATAAACCCATTCCTCCACAAGCCGCTTTTGTTTGGGTTCTTTCTGCGCTGCAACTAGAATGCTGACTGCAACAGCAGTCTAGCACACAGAGACTTCTAGGCCATTCAGGGTTACATAGAGAGACCCTGTCTCAAACACCACCCAAAAAAAAAAGACAAAAAGAAAAGAAAAGACATGAAATAAAAAATAATCAAAGAATAAAGATGAGAGAAAAGAGAAAGAAAGAAAGAAAGAGAAAGAAAGAAAGAAAGAAAGAAAGAAAGAAAGAAAGAAAGAAAGAAAGAAAGAAAGAAAGAAAGAAAGAAAAAGAAATGAAGGAAGAAAGAAAGGAAGGAAGAAAGAAAATAACTCAGGAGACTTCTAGAGAACAAAGCAAGATATCTCACATTCATGGTTTATCTGAGGTTCTCAGTGTAGTAATTGAGGGGATAAGAAGCAAGAATGGCCACTGCGGCAGGTGCAGAATGGGACATCTCTGTTTTGTGTTTTTCATTCCTTACCTTCACTAATGGTCCTTAAGGTGTTCCAGGGGAAGTTTAACAGTGTGATTTAAAATTTTCCCACAATAAGCCCCATGAAAATTCTTTTATAGACATTGCCAAGTATCTTGGACTAAAAATTAGAAGCATGTAAATAAAAACCTTTTATTCTGTATTTCTAAATGTATTAAATATATCCATTTTTTATGTCAAACCATGTATCACATGTTCATTTCCATACTCTATAGCATGGACAAGTATTTTACATTACAGGTTTCACATGATGACCACATGAGGCCATGTGTTCCTTGAGGGTGGTGCCTGGTGACTTTTGTCACCATGCAGCCTCTGCACTTATTCATGTGACTGGCCCAAGGTTGATGCATAACCCATAGCTGCTGAATGATTGACATGAAAAGACCAACCCAGGATATGAGTGTGACACTCACCACTTAAACATTTTTAAAAGCGCTATATTCATTGAAAACTAAAACACAACGTCACAGTGTTATATTTTTCACTATGCTTAACTTGATTTTCTGTAATATCATATATGAAAGGGTGATTTTGAGAAGAGGGGAAATATGTTCATATAACTTTTAGGCATCATTCTTCAAAGATAAATTTGAGTATCAATGTTTGCCATTTGAGTGATGATGCTGGTCACTTGAGGGTTGGGAGATATTTTCTCTCCTGAATTCTTATGAAACTAAATGTGCTCTCATGACTCTGGTTTCCTCACAAGAATACAAGATTGGCCTGATTCCAAATTCCAAAATGTTCTGAAAGGTTAGAAATATATTCTGTTAATGACAGCTTCTTTGTTATCAAAGATACTTCACAGTGAAAGTGACCTAGAGAAATCTGCTGAACACAAGACTATTAAAAAGCAATCATAAATCAGACATTCAGGATTCTTTTCTATAAAATAAGACTAGAGGAAGCCTTGGATCTTCTAATTAATGATGGCCTCCTAGAGTGGAGAAGTCATATTTTACAAATTAGTAATGATCTTTTATTTTTCAATATCTCTTAAGAATCTTATATAGTGGAACTTTTCCCATAATACACATTGGCATTTGTTTCCTGATGGAACATATTTAGAAATATTTTTTTTCTTAAAGGTAATTCCCTTTATTTCCCATACTTTTGTTTTCTTTTCCATTCAGTAACATTGACATCATCTGTAGGATTAAATCATTCTTTAACTTCCTAGATTTTAACATGATACTATATTTTATGTCTTTGTTTTATTTTGTCAGTTAGGGAATTTGTTTCTGTTTGTTTATAAATACCTCACTGTTATTTGATTTATTTAATTGCAGGTCCTAATTGTGACTAAAATTTACATTGACAAAATATTTTTCAGGGGGCTGCGGATGTATCCAAGATAAAATAATTCAAATACTGAGTCCAAAAAGTAGATGAACTATACTAATAAGTACGTATGTGGGATTATGCGTTTGTCAGTATATACAGTGAGTTCAATCCTATTATGGAGTCTGAAACACAAACAAAATAGTATTTTCTGTGAAATAGAAACAGGTTTTGATTGTTTGAATGCAAATGTATGTCCCTCATAGTCTGAAATATATTTTGAATAAGATTAAGTGGACAACAATGACAGTAAATTTATTAAGAAAAAATAGCTTTTATTTTTCTTTGTTTGTAGAAAATACATTTTTATTGTAATTCAAAAGGAAAGAAGAAATTTGACATGTAATTAGAACTATTTTGATACAAAATAGTAGTTTGGGGACATATTATAAATAAAGAAAAAATAAAACTATGAAGATTAGAATTAGATAGTCACAGGAAAGTTAAGACCCAAATGGGAGAGAGAAAAGTCCATTAAATGATCAATGGAAGAGCTGAGAAGAAAAAATTTAAAGAAGAGAAATCCATGGCATGTGAAGCATGGATGAGCCTCCAAACCAGTCACAGTTAATTGGAAGGGAAGGAATTATTGAAGCTACAGATCCAGGGGAAGTTCCATAATGGCAAAAGAGACTGGTCCCCTTTCACAGGTCTAAGCAGAGAGAGAAAATCCATCACCAGCACCATACACCCAAACAGCACACAAGCAGAGGGAAGAGAGATTTTCTCCCGCTTTATATATAGCCTTAGGGAAGGGTCTTGCACCCTTTCCCTGACTTGTTGACTTCCAGAGTCTGGAATTTCCTTCCTTCACTTCCTTCACATGAAAAGATGTCTATTTCTAGCTCTCCTGAGCTTCCTTACATCCTGCCCCCGACTGAGTGGCTGCCTTCCTGTGACCATCAGAGACCCACCCAAGATTACTAAAAAGGTTAAATTGACAACAAAATTTACTACAGATGCTTAGTAATTCAGCCCTGGAAGAAGAGTTTTAGTTGGTTGCTCTTCTTCCACCCACTCAGTTTGTGATTGGTTAACCTAGAATTTAAGAGTTAGTGAGATAAGGGTTACCTTTCCCCAGAGAGAAAACCTTATGCCCTAGAAATTAATAAGTGAAAGGCTGCTGAGGGATTGACTGAGCTTTCAGGAGGCACTACATACCTGCAGATGAGTTTAGCAATTGGTCTGCTCAGGAGTGAGGACCTTGTATTTATAGTGAAGCAGCTGGAGGCACAAGTGCCTTGGGATTGAGTGGGTTTTAGGAAGGGAAGCTTCCACTGACAATAAATTGGCTTGGAACTAAACTTATCTTATAGTCATCCAAACTGTCATAGATAAATCCTATAAATGGCAGAATCAACTGATGAGAAAGAAGACTTGGGATATGCTTTAAGCTGTGAGGATTCCATGGCACAAACCTTCAATTCCACTCAACTCTCCAATGGCCCAAAGCCACTTTGTGGTAACACAGCATGCCAGAAGTCTCCAGATCCACACTTTCCTATACACTTAATGGCCAGGAATGGGCTATTAACATAGGATCACAACTAAAATTAATATGGGGTATGGATAAGCAAAACTCTGGGGGAGTCATTATCTGTCTTCCAGATGCTGGCAGTAAGGAAAGTATGGAAGAAACTTTGCATCTTACAATATTCATATTCTTTTGGCCATGATCCAGGCCCTGACTAATAATTTTGAAATGCTGAGGACAGAAGTTAAACAGGCATCTATATTCTTGTCCACTAGGGAGTCCTTGATCAGCAAGCAGCAGACCAGCAGTGAGAAAAGCTATGAATCCCGATGTCAGGCCAAGAATATAAAATCCAATGGGTATGGTCCTATGGTAAGTACTAATGAAGGGACAGAATACAATTAGAGCAAAAAACCACTCTAACAAGCAAGGGTTGACTTAGATGTGAGAAGACTATATGAATGCAAGTTGCATATGTTTAAGGAAGTTCCTTCTTGTAATGACTCAGGAACAATTAAAAGCAAAGCCTCATGCATGCTACCTTTCAACTCAGATCTAACCTATAACTTATTGACTGTTAACGTTTTCAAAATTCATTCAAGCAAGAGTTTTGCCCATTACTTAAATGAAGAATGCCATCTCCCTTTCTACAATACTGTGGCTACTGATCACCAAAAACATTGCCTGAGTTTTCAAAACTAAACTACATGAGTCGTCTATAGATGGTGAACTCTGAACTAGCAAGGAATATAAAGGTAGAAAAGAAAAAAAATCAGAAGTAACTTCACAAGAAGGGAGAAGAAAATAAAATAAAAGAAGGAAAATCAGTTCTGGGTACCTAGAAAAGGGGTTAAAATAAGGAGACAATTAGGGATAAATAGAAGAGATTTGTTAAATATAGAAAACTACATAAGGAAATGGGTCATTTTACTTCACAAGGAAATTCCAGACTCTGAATTTCTGACTTCATTAAGATAATTTAGGTGAATTGAAAATGGAATGGAAAGAGATGTTATCTGGTGAGAGGAAGAAGGCAAATGAGCAATCAAATATATGATGTGGCAAAACAAGGAAGGTTATGCTGAAAACCCCATGAATGGGTATATCTCACAAATGTTTTATGCACTATCTCATAATACATAAATGTTTTGAGAATACCCTTTATCTCTGGACATTTATAAGATAAAGTATAATAATTGATTACATATTTTATTTATATATATATATTTATATCAGTAAGTTGAAATGCATTTTTGCTCTTTAAATATTATAACCTTCATGAGCCCTGATGAATTACATTTGAAATTTTTATTTTCTCATTATTGTAGATGTTTAATTAAAGTGTTTATTTTGGGGCTGGGAAGATGGCTCAGCAGTTAAGGTGCTTGCCTGCAAAGCCTAACTACCCAGGTTTGATTCTCTAGGTCCCATGTAAAGCCAGATGCTCAAACTGGTGCATGTAACTGGAGTTGGTATGCAGTGGCAAGAGGCACTGACATACCCAGTCTCCCTCACCCTCTCCTTCTTCCTCTCCCTTTCTCCCTTTCTCTCTTTCTATCTCTTCTTGCAAATAAATATATTGAAAGATATATCTGTAGTATTCTCAAAATTTTTAAATACTCAAAATTAAACACAAATATATGTATATGCATGTATATAGAAATAATAAAACCAGAAAAATCATTTTAATGCCTATGAATGAATTTTTCTCAATATATATCTGTATGTATGAGATAACTTTTATGAACCTCATAATTTATTAAAACACTGCATAAAAGCTTTTTACCCACTATATGAATTTGCACATATGGGTATGCAAATTTAATACTTTTGCCATATTTTTATATTTTCTGACAATCTACACAATGACTAAACATTTCTATTAATCTACATAGACATTTAATGATCTAATTTTACCATTACATAAAATGGAGTGTATCCACCAAAGCTAAGAATTTTGCATATTCCTGTTGCCTTAATATAAGTTTTCTCGATGAGAAATTAATGCAAAATTGGCTTACATCAAATTCCCACCAGAGAGGGAAATTTATTCTAATGATTTATAACTCTACTAACAATATAATAAAATAGCCATTTTCATAGGGGAGGGATATGAATCATTGTGAGTACGAAGGCAAAAATTGTAGTGGATAAGCCCTAATGGGACCTGAATAACCCTTTCTTGAATTTACACACTGTGTAATCTCCTTCTGTTGCAGTCAGCTGTCTAGTTGCTGCACAGAAAGAACCCAAACAAAAGCGGCTTGTGGAGGAATGGGTTGAGGGGAGACTCCATCCTGGCAGGGAAAATGATGGCATGAGCAGAGGGGTGGACATCACCTCTGCCACAGCACTGCAAACAATGGCAGGAAGGTGTGCCAAATACTGGCAAGGGGGAGCTGGTCTATAACCTAATAAACCCGCCCCCAACAACACAGCTCCATTGAGGTTGTAAAATCCAAATTGCCATCAGCTAAGGATCAATTACCCATAACACATTCATTTGTTTGTGGGGGACACCTGGATCAAACCATGACAGTCCTCCCCTGGCCCCCACAAACTAATAATCATACATAATGCAAATACAATGTGTTCAGCTCAACTCTTAAGTCCCCACAGCTTTCAATTGACCCATAATACCAAAAATAAACCCATAATGGCACAGAACATTCACAATGCAAAACATGAGGCACAGCAAAAACAGATTGACCAATACAAGATTTAAAACAAACAGGGCACCATCAATCTCTAACTCCAAGTTCAATGATTCTAACCAATAACACAAGTCACTTGGAGATTCAATTCCGCCCCTCCAGCTCAGCTACTCACAGTCCGGGAAACTTTATCGGGTGCTGGCAGCTCGCCTTGGCACACCCATCCATAGTCCTGGAATTCACTGGGTCTCCATTGCAACACACAGTTTATCCTCATGGCTCCATCGAGCTCCATGCAGGCAACCTAGCACACCTGCTTCACAAACCGATGGCCATTTTTCAAAAACAAAACTTTGTTGCAAATCCAATGACCCTCTCTTCTTCCATTTGCCATACTCCACAGAACCAGGTGGGCTACCAACTTGTTAATCCAGGGGGAACAAAGCATTCAGGCCCTTGTTTGAATTCTCCAGGATTTAATTCACTTCACTCTCATTGGAATTACTTATTGTATGGTTGTTAACTATTGGAAGAGTCATATTGCCACATTTTCAAGTTCTTATGTTTTCATAAGGATATTTGTGCATTTGGGGCTAAGTCATTCTCGTTTTAATCCCCCATATTCTTTCAGTGAAGTAATCACCAAAGTTTGTTGGGCTAGGTCAAGGCATCATTCAGGTGAACTTTCTCACAACTGAGTGGTGGTTATAGTTTATAGGTTATAGTTTAGTAGACACTCACCTATTGTGTACCAGACAGAGGCCCAATGTCCATCTCCATTAAAGAGAAGAATAATGTAAGTAACAAGTACAGCGTATAATCATCCAGTCATGGCAATGTTGCAGTAACTATCACCACCACAATCTCAGTATTAGAGGTGGCAGGAACAAAGAGAATGATGAATAAAAATCAAAATATATTAGTCAATAAAGATATAAGCAAAATGGAAAAAATAATGCTAAGGAATGATACAAAAACGAGAGAAAATGCAATAGAGGAAAATAGAAAGGAGGAACAAGAAAAAAGTGATTCAATTAATGATTAAAACAAAAATCAAACTAAAATGCTAAAATGAAGCAATGAATAAAGTGTAGGGTAAGAAATTAGAAGAAACAAAAGACAAAAGCAAAGTGTAAACAGAAGGAAAGAGAAAGAAAAGGAAGAAAGACAAGAATATTAAAGTCAAACATTAATAGTAAAAAATGGATATGGTTTTACATACAATCCCTGAATTTCGGAAGCTGAGGAAAGAGGACTGAAAGCTTGACACTCTGGGCCTCACTGCAAGAGTGCATCATAAAAAATAAAGCGTCACAAGAATACTTGCTCATTTGTGTTTAGGGCTGCATGACTTACAGTAGCTAAGAAATGGGACCAGCCTAGATGTCTACCAACAGATGAGTAAAGAAAATGTACTATGCACATAAGATGGATTTATTTTGAGTTACAAAGAAAAATGAAATCACTACATTGCAAGAAAAATCGATGGAACTTGATATTTTTATGGTAAGTGAAATAAGCCATACTCAGAAAGGCAAATGCCATATTTTTGTTCATGTGCAGAATTTAGAGGTGTGTGTGAATGTGTGTGTGTGTGTGTGTGTGTGTGTGTGTGTGTGTGTGTGTGTGTGTACAAGAAGTGAAAGTAGGAAGTCGATGCACTTGGAAGGGCAAGATATTAAAGTGGAAGGGAAATAACAGAAGTTAGTGAATTTCATATGAAGGAAAAACAGATGGATAATTTGGAGAGGAAAGATAATGGGAGAGGAAATCAGATGGTGGAAAATAATAAGAGCAAATGTAAGGACATATATGTGTAAATATGCCACACCAAAACCTATTATTTTTCTATATTAGCTTAAAATTAATTTAATTTAAATTAGTTTAAAATTTTTTTAACCTGAAAAGACAAAGAACTCAGACAGTAAAAGGAGATGAGAGGGAAAGACTACAATAAGAAGGAAAGTCATAAAATTATTTTCACATCTAAATATTTAAACCAACCAAGTATGACCAAAAATAATCTCAATAGAAAAAGAATTGAGTAAAAAAAAACAACTAGAAGAAGACAAGAAAGAAGGTGCAAAAAAAAAAAGAAAAAGAAAACCAAAGGAAAAGTTTCTTCTCTTTCAAGGAGATCAATTGTGTGTACAATGGACTGCAGAGCTAATTTCTTATGATGACACTTCTGCTACTCTGCATTTGGTGAGACCAGAGGCTCTGCCCTTTGGCTCCTTCTTCCTTCATTTGTGTTTCTTACCTAGCAACCAAAGGACATGGCTTCACTGCTCATCAGAATGGTGTGGATCAGAAAGAATATGTCCACCAGCTGATTGTAGTCTCTATCACCTTCTGATGTCTGCTCATGTCAGGGGAGCAGAATGGGGTTCCAGAAACCTACAACACATTGGGGCAGCTGCAGAAGGCCAGATAGTCCATCCTCTGACACACTGAACACTCAAAACTTAGTTCCTTCTGTAAACACTGAGCTACTCAATTCTGCACCTCAAGCTCCCTTAACCAGATTCCGGAGTGACTTGATCAAGACTTTCAGGATTGAGATATGATCCCTGATATTGGAAGTGCAGGAAAGATACAGTTATAATGTAGGGATCTTTGGCAGGACCCACTTCAGGTGGCTCCCCTCCATACACCAGTATGAATGTCAGAAAGAAGAGAACTTTCCAATTCTAGAAAGATTCCTGTCCTCAGTCTGGTTAGATTACACTTCTGCCCAGGATGTGTTGACTGTGTTTTCCAAGTGTCTCATTTCTTTAGTCTCCCCAACCCTTGCCTCCTGCTACAGTGCTCTTTCTTTCTCTTCTGCTCTAGAAATTTAGGTGGCCGTTTTCTCTTTTATAAGACTTCATAATTGCAACTTCAGTTTCTTCCTATGATTGTCCACCTCAGAGGGCAGCTACCCTCCAGATGTTTTGCTTCTCCTTCTGAAAAGCTAACAATTGATTGATCGGTGCTATTGCTCCTCAATGTTGTGCCACACAGAATTTGTAAAGCAAAATGAAACAAACAAACAACAACAACGACGACATACCAATGCAGACTTTGGTTCCAATGACCTATGTAAGCACTTGTGGGTCCATGGCTTAGTGGGGGAGTTGCAGCACACATCAACCCCCTGTTGGTCCATGGAGCTGGGAGAACAGAGGCTTGGAATAGCTGTGAGCTAATGAAAGACAGGGCTCTCAGGATACAACCGCTAAGGGTAGATCATTTATTGTATAGATAAAAGTGGTTTATATAGAGGAAAAGGCAGAGGTAGGGGCATAGGCAGCCAGGGTATTGGTAGGGGCAGGATCTGTGGACATCTCATGAGTTGATTAGTAGGGGAAAGTACCCTTTGGATGCCTAATTTGCATAGATAAATTGAGGGGGCTACCTGACTCTAGATATATAGAGCAGAGGAAATGTAACCTTATTGTTTAGGTTTGTTATTACAGCTGGACTGAGTTTAGGCCTTGAATTGCCTGCTTATCTCAGGGCACTGCAGTGGCCTGCCTGGAGGCTGGAGGGTCCAGGATTCACTAGAGATTATCGGGGCCTCAGACTCTCCACGAATTCCTTAATGGAAGGAGACAGTTCCTTAATGGAAGGAGAGAGTCCCTGAAGCCTAAAGGTCTCAGCAAAACCCTATATCCTCCATGCCTCTTTGCAGGGTTCCACAAACACTCAAAAAAAAAAAACCCCCACAGGTAAACAAGAAACTATGGATCTGAAGGAAGTGTGGCTATGAAAAAGGTGCAAATTCCACTTTGTTTTAAAAATAGTTTTATTTATTTGGAAGCAGAGAGTGATTAGGGAGGAGAGAGACAAACAGAAAGAATGGGCACACCAGGGCCTCCAGCAACTGCAAAGGAACTCCAGATGTATTCGCCACCTTGTGAATCTGGCTTTACATGAGTACTGGGAATTGAAGCCAGGTCATTAGGCTTTTTAGGCAAGCACCTTAACTACTGAGTGGTATCTCCTGCTAATCTTTAACATTCTTACCTACAGAGCAAGACAAAATTGCACATCACTAACTTACCACCATTTTATTTTATTTTAATTTGCAATTGTTGAAATTTATTTATTTTTAAAAATGTCTTTATTATGAATAAGTATAGACATTGTTTGAGAAAATCTTGAGAAGGTATCCCCATTTCCCTCCTCTCCATCCCCTACCCACTGGAGTTCTTCCTCTGTGCACATACTGGATCTGTCCATAGGTTAGGGGGTTATAAACTGTACCAGAGGTAGCCAGTTTCTTTATTTCTTTCTTTTCTTCCCTCTTTGTGTGTTGTTGCTGAGGGGGCGATGTCTCTGGATATTCTCCCCCCCCCCCATTGCTCTTACAGTCTTTCCATCCCATCTTCCAGTCAATTCCCTGAGTCATGGTGGGTAAGTTTCAGGTCTGCTTTATTATTGAGATCTTAAGTATCTTTGGAACCTTGCCCTTGGTTGTATTAATAGTTTCCATAACCTTGATAAAAACACTAGGAATATTAGAGAAATCAAAGCTTTGTAATGATTTCTGTGCCCCTCCAAAGCTTGTGTGAATAACTAACTGCTTCTATAAGAGCACTTAGAGGTGGTGTGATTAGGAGTGAAGGAGGTAACCTCCTCCATGAATGGGTTAATGCTGCTATTACACAACTATAGAAGTTATTGCAGTAGCAAATGTTGGCTAAAATAAGTTTAGTCTAATTCTCTCCCTTCTGCATGCTTGCTTGTCCTTCCACTAGGCTACCATGAAGTATAGGGTTTCACCAGATGCTGGAGCTATGCTCTTGGCCTTCTCAGCTTCCAGAATCATGAACTAAATAAACTTCTAGTGTTTTCAAGATTACTCTTTGTGATAGTCTGTTGTAGAAGCTAGATATAGTGTAAAACAGGCATATTATCAGCTATACACAGAAAAGAGCATGAACTGTAATATCAAGAAATATTTTGAAAAGTCTCATGAGATAGAATAGTGATTTAAGACATTATAAAGTTTCTATATCCAAAGCAGCAAAGTAGTGTTAAAAAGATATTCAAATTGAAAGATGGAACAGAATAGAGCCTAGGTCCTCTTCATTGTTAATTTTTTAAACAAAGGTACAGAGGAAATTTAATGGAGCAGTTATTGCATTTTAAAATGGCACTGGGGCAATGGTACTTCTATATGCTGAAAAATGTGCCTTGACACACAACAAATACAAACATTAAGTAAAAATAGATTGTGTCGCTTATCAAAAAACTAAAACACAGAATATCTATGAGAAAAGATAAGCCATATAAGACAAAAGTTAAAAATATGTGATTTTGAGTTAAGTGAATATTTAAAAGGCAAATATTCTCTCTCCAAAAGCAGTCTTCATAAAAAGCAAAATTAATGCAAACATCTTCAAAATGAAGCATGTCTGTTTTCTAAAGACCTGTTAAGAGAAGTAAAAATCAAGAAATAGAGTAAAAAACATAAATTTCAAAACACATCTCTGAATAAGTACGTATATACAAGGAACTTTGAAAGTTCCATGGTAAATGAGCAAACAACTCAATAAAAAAGGGGCAAGCAATTTGATGGACATTTTATGAAAGAAGATATAACAATGTCAAGAAAATACATGAAAAGATACTTGATAGTATTAGTGTGGAAGAAGAGACCCACAGTTAGGTACAATACACACCTCTTGAAATGATGACAAAAATGCCCAGTAGTAACAATGGTTAGAGTTGGCACATGTCACTTAGGAATCTCAGATAATTACTTATGACAAAGGAAATATTACCACTGTGAAAAACAGTATGGCAGTTGGTTAAACACATAAATATATAACTGATACCTCATTCATTAGTGGTTACAGAAATTTTTTAAAAAAGCTTATGTTCACCAAAATTTATATAATAATATACTGGCTTTTTTTCATAATCATTCAAAGTTATGCCCCAGAGTCCTTTAGCCAGTGACTAAATAAACACAGTGTAGTATGTCCAAAGAATGACCTTTTACTCAACAGTATAAACTAGCATACTACTTTTATGTGGCTTGTTGGAAGCTTTCTCAAAAGGCTGTAGGTCAAGTGATAAGTATGAGGGGAAATGGGAGAATTGGGCAGATGGCATATTTTCCATATATTAGAGTGGTGGTTGATATTAACTCTTCACTGTTTGTGAATTGTACCTCAATATGACTGAAAAAATGTAAAATGTAAAAGCTGTAGTAATAACAGAAAACTAGACCAAAAGAATACCATTGAGAATTTGAGAATTTATACACACATATGTGTATATGTATACACACACACACGTGTGTGTGTGTGAATTTAGATGATGAATTATCAGTCCCCCCAAACTGAGGAAGGATATTGCTGGGAAAATTGATCACCCTATGGGAAAACACAGCTCAATCTCTATACGAAATATACAAATGGATTTCATGCAGTTTCAGCCCTAAATGTGAAAGGTAGAACTATAGGCATGTAGACAAAAATGTTAAAAAGTACCTATGTAATCCAAAATAAAGGAAGCATTTTTAAATAACTGGAAAGAGAAATCTTAAGGCGAAAAGTGCACTTTATCAGATCAACGTAACTCTTTAAGAATGGTACATGCAAAAGCCAAACAGAGAAAACCCAAACATCCCATTACCAATGAGAAGAGTGTAAATTAAACCACTAAAGGACATATTAAAATATGAATTGTTGAGGACATGAGAATCTAAGAGTCATTCACTCTATAGCCAGGTATAGCCTCTCTGGAAACAAGCTGGCTGAGCTTACAGGAGCTGAGTATGGGTGTACCAGCGATTACCCATGAGCGTCTGTTTTACGTAGAGGTGTATGGAAAGAGAACGCCTGTGGGTGTGTGACACATGGAATGTGAGTAGAGGGGAGCTGGAGAAATCTGTGTCTGTACAGTGGAATAGCATGTAAGAAGCATGAAATGGAAGCAATATTCTAAAATATGGTTCACCAGGGAGGAGCAGAATGCCAGGCAAACAAAACTGACATCATCTAGGTTTTTCCACCTATGAAAATGAAATGGTAAGAATTCTTAAAAATACAAACAAGTTCATACAAATATGTGGAGACCTGATTAGCTTAAAAATATAATTCTTTGAAATACTAATACTTTGTTGATGCATGATACATAACAACATTATTTTAATAGTGTTAAGTGAAAAAGTTGAAAGCAGAGTTTCAAGGTGGAAAAGAAAGACTTAAAAAAGACACATCTGTCCCACCATGGTGAAATCAGAGTATCTCAGTAACTGAGTCTCTTCTCCTGAGCCTTCTACCAGCGTCCCAATAAACACTGAAGATTTGGAAAGCCTTCTCTCCCACTCCTTGCAAGCCTTGAGTGTTTACAGTAAACTCTCACCACATTGTGCTTAGCATGCATCCTTCCCACACTGTCCTGAATGATTCTTCCACCAAGAAGCAACTGCAGATCTGTGGTTCAGAGCTGAACTGGAAGCATGCACCATCGCCCTCTGCTGGGTGAACATTAAGTGTCCTCTAAGGGCAGGGCCTGATTTTCCTGACCTCTGAAGTTAAAATTGATCTCATAAAAAGACATCAATAGTCAATAATGCCTAATCTAACTCTCTAAGTGGAACTTGGATTTTAGCTATTACACTAATCACTTCTTTTGAAATTTATTTTAGAACGGGAACTATTAATGCCCATCAGTGGATTACATTGATAGATCTAATTCTAAGGTTGCATACATGCAGTGTTTTGCTTTGATTTGTGAATACTTGGGATGTTCCTTTTTTTCTTTGAATTCAAACTTGTGATGCTGTTTGCTTACAAAATTCAATAGTATATATTGTTTGCTATTTGAAAATCTAAATTTGTTTTTCTTATTTTTCATGTTTTAATATGTTTCAATATTTTTAAAAAAATTTTTCCCCTTCTTAACTCAGCTTCTGGCATTGACATTTGTCCCAGAAAGGCCATTGATTTTCTTGACAAAGTTAATTTCTAGGGATAATGGTCTTGCTCTCTGCATCTAATTTAGCCTTAAATCCTCTGCTTTGTGTTAGCTGCTTGCCTAAGGTAGCTAAATTCTCTTGTGCTCAGTATTGGACGTTAGTTAACAATGTGAAGGATACAGAATTATGACTTCTAAAAAGATGAAGTGAAGAGCTTCATAAATTTAATTTTTAAAAGATTTTTGGAAATGAATATTCTTAATTTTCCCAACTAATATTAAGGAAACTGAAAGTTTGAAAATAACTGAAAGAACATACCTCCCTAAAGGGCTTAACCTGTTTTATGCATGCAGTTTTCCAAAGCTGACTTCAGTCAGAGCTCTAAGAAGGGAATGTGGTGCACTTTTCTAAGGTCTGCATTGTAGCAAAGGCAAGCATTCTCCACCCCACACAACTTAGACTGAAATATCGCTGTCAATAACATTTCTTAACAGAATTGTTTTAGTTCTTTTAAAATTAATTAGAATGAGGGGCTGGAGAGACGGCTTAGCAGTTAAGGCATCTGCCTGCAAAGCAGAAGGACCCAAGTTCAATTCTCCAGTACAACCATAAATAAGATGCACAAGGTCATGGTACAGATAGTAATGTTTTTAGCGTACTGAGAACACAGTATGAGGGGAGACAAATAATAGAACAAGAACCTGAAGAGGCAAGAAGGGACCTTTCAAAATGCATTATTTTAAGAGGACGTGGACTGATTCTAGAACATTGGTCAAAGAAATTACCCCATTTCATTCGGTTGTAGAATTATCTCTATCATGAAAAAAATGAATTAGAAGAAAAGGGTGTATGGAGTATTGATGACAAAAAGTCTAAAGCAGCCAATCGGGGGATTTTAAGAGTAATCCCAGGCAGAGTGGTTCAAACTAATATACATTCCAAATCTATAGGACTTCGTGATTCACTGAATGTAAGGGAGGCAGAAATGAACCATGCCTCCCAGGGCTAATCCAGGGATGCTGGTATAAGAAGAGATGTAAGAGAATATAAAGGCCTGCCAGGAAGAAGGGACATGAAGGTAGCTCTACCTATTAAGCTGGAAGTGTCTATCAGATAACTAAGTGTGAAACTATGCTCAGGACATGTGGAATACAAAGAGTACCTTCATAGGAAATAGACTGTGGTTTTGTGGTGACCACATATTATTTTGCCCATTTGACATCCATTCTTCAAATCTCTCTGAGCTAGATAACCACTTCTCTGAGGAATTTCCATTATTCCACTGTCAATCCATGCTATTCGAATTTTCTGCTCAAATTCATAGGCTCTAAGGTGAACATATTACCCAATAGCTGGCTGGTCAGAGACATAATAAATGCTTCAGGAACAGGTCTTAATTTATCAATGAGTCATCCCTGAGCTCTGATAAAACTATGGAAGAGACTCACATTCCCTCCACTGCTAATATATTAAATACCTGAAGTCAATGCTGACCTGAAGTCATTTTTGCTAGATATCAGAAAATGTCACTTATAGGTATGGTCTGCAAAGACTGGGGTGTTAAATAAAGGCTGGGTCCCATCAAATCACATGACTGAGATGCAGTGGGTAGTGAGGGTGAGCTTTAAGAGTCTGGTGAAGGAAGTTACGTCACTAAGGGAATGTCCTTGAAAGGAAAATTGGGACCAGGGTCCCTCTTCTTTTCTCTTTGTTTCCTGGCCTCCATGAGGTAAGCAGCTTTCTTTGGCTTTGTCCACCTTGACTCTGAATTACTACATAGCCAAAGGCAACTGGACTCACCACCCACCAACTGACTCTGAAGTTGTGGGCCAAAGGAAACCTTTTCTCTTTTTAACTTATTTGTCACAGGTATTTTGTCCACAATGGAAAGCTAATATTTCTTTCTTTATAAAGGGAATCAGAGCTTAGAGAGGGAAAAGAAAGAAAGGGAGAGAGAACCTGAGTTATTTTCTGCTACCTTCCCCCAAGTAGATAGCAACTATTGATTGCTGAAGGCAGAAACATTTGTGTCAATGTCAAGTCCTCATTCTCTCACAAGTTACCTTTCATACCTTAGTACTTTCTCTTGGTCAACTTCAAAATACAGCAACTTAAGTAATTTATTGAAAGATAATACCCATTGTTCATTAGTACCTGCATGTTCTTTATCATAACTCTGCTGCTTTTATCACGAGCATATCAAATCATTCCCTACTCTTGGTTTCTTGACTGGTCTTTTCATTTACTGGCCACTGGAGTATGAAAAGGGTGACCTATTCCAGTATACAGATAAAACACACAATCTTTTCATGGTCCTGTTTTGCCTCCTTAAACCCTGCTACCACTGCATGACCAAGCTGAGGCCAGACTGCTGGGAAACGGGAAAACATGGAAGGAAGAACCCAGTTGTCCCGAGGGTCATTCAAGCCCAGCTCACAGTCAGTCTCCCATAATTGGGAGCGTTTGCAAACCCACAGTCAACCACATACACGAGTGGATTTAGCTCAGACTTGGGAAAGACCTCCAGGTGACCTGAAGCTTCATGAGTAATGGTTAATGTCTGTAGTTTTAAGACCCCAATTTTTGAGATGTTATATCTATTAACTTGTCTCCCTGACTCTAACTTTTCTCCCATTATTCTAGCCACTAAAATATTCTCATTCAAACCTGTTTTAGTGAAATATGTTTCTCGAGAAGACATAGCAATGGATCAGTTTTTTTTAAAGCTAATGTCCTCAGTAAAGCTCATGAGGCCCACACATGCTCACTCATAGCTTGCTGTTTCCATCTCTTATACCCCAGTCACTTTTCTGAATGGTCCTAGGCTCTTTGCAGTCCTGTCTCTCTCTAGATTTATGGTGTTCTCTGCCATTGGCACTTGTTTTCCCTTTGCATAGAGTTCTCTCCTGAAGAAGCCCAATGGCTTACTCCTTAAGCACCAACCATCTTGACTCAAATCTTACATTCTCAGTGAAATAGTTTTATCTATTTAAATAGCACATATCTATCCCCCTTCTGCTGTGCCCACCTAGAATTTAACAGAATAGAGCATATAATAGTGCTTGTATAGTTAAATTATTTGTGCATTGTATTAAATAAATTAATCCACTTTTCAATCCCCAGTTTTTAGAATAGTTCCTATCTCAAAGTCTTCAATGGACATGGGTTAAATAAATGAATGCAGAAAGCGCCTTCATGCACTTATGCCTAGATTTTTCATTTGGATAAGCTAATAAATATCTATATTTTATAAAATAATTTGTTTGAATTTAGTTAGTTCTATTAGTATATGACATATTCCTGAACACGTAAGACATTATTATCAAGGGGGTAGAATATAAAGCCAAATAATAGGGTGGGGTTCCTAGGGCAGCGTGCTGAACAGGAAAAATAAAGATGGAGGTCTGTGAGGCACACAAGATGTTTCCAGTAGAAAGTTTCAGAGTAGAAGCCTGGTAGGAGATATGAGATTCAGGGGAAGAGAATAGTTAAAGACAGAGGATGAGTAAAAACTGTGTCAAATTTTACCACGAGATCAAATAATATACAAGTTTATGAAGCTGACAAAATTTCCATCTTATGTTTTCTTATTCTGTGTATGAATTTTTCTTTTAGGAAGTTGTCTAGGATCTCTGTGCCTTCTCTATTTTAGACTTAATGTTGTGACTTGTTTTCTGTTTGTATTTTTCACACTAGAATTGAATCCCTCTAAGGAAATTTAAGCTTTTTGCCATTCATTTTAGAATATGTGTTTGGGTGAGTACACTAGTAGAATGATATGATCACAGAGATTAGAATGACTTCACCATAGCATAGCAAGAATAGATATATAGATATAGAGTGCTAGAGAGAGATAGAGATGGATAGATGATAGATAGATAGATAGATAGATAGATAGATAGATAGATAGATAGATAGATAGATAGATAGATATAGATGATGGATAGATAGATTGATTGATAGATGGATGGATAGACAGACAGACAGACAGACAGACAGACAGACAGACAGACAGACAGACAGACAGACAGACAGACAGACAGACAGACAGATAGATAGATAGATAGATAGATAGATAGATAGATAGATAGATAGATAGATAGATAATGGTATCCAGGGACACCTCACCATCTTATTTGACTGTAGATATGTACCACTTAATATAAGCTTACTTGGTCAGGAATATGTCAGATACTAGTAATACTGATTAAGACCCTCCCCCCACACACATGTAGAAAGAGAGTGAGAGAGGACTTTTTCCATGAACAGGAATTATATTATTCACCTCAACCACTTACACTGACTTAGGGGAAGAGTTTCTTCCTTTAGTAATTTTAGAAACCATAGTGACCACATAAGGATTCTATAGATGAATTAAAAGGAAAGAGGAAAACCAGTGGGGGAGGGGTCTTTATAATGGAAAGTGTTAGCTTCTTAAAGACAGCATCTGGGATTTCCATATCAGGCAAGCAGAGCAAAGCCCCTGTGTATTACGGCACTAATGCATTCTAAAGATCCTCTGAAATTGTTTTAAAGTGGGTCATGCAGACTCTCTCACTCTGTCTGGGAGTCTTCAGGTGCATAATTTCTAATAAAGACGACTATGGCTCCCTCTTCCCCTGCCCACGGGGAGAGTTCTGCTGAATAAGATTTCTCAGCTTATTCATCACATCTCCTTGTGGACTCTGATATGAAGGCTGTGCATGAAATCATTCTATCTTTCCAAGTGATAAATTTTATTTTTCTTTATGTTCCCCAAAGATAGCATTAGGCCTTTCAAAGAATTCTTTCAAAATCGAAGTCTACCCCAACATGTGACAGAGTGAGTATGGGGCTTGGCCACCACTTCTCCAGAGGTGACCACCAGAGGCCATTCCACTCATTCAGATATGAAACCTGTCATTAAGAAGGAAAAATTGTGTCCCTATAGCCCGTTTCCACACAGAGTGTTTTTTGACAGAATAAACGACTGCCATTTGGACCAAAGTCGAGGTCCTTTCCTTCTGCACTGAAAACTTTAGTTCTCTGGGAATAGTGCCAAGACCACCAGACATATTGAACTCACAGCTTTTTACCATCACATAATCAGAATGAGCTTGTCCCTGTGGCCAGCATTGGATACTGACCAATGTGAGGCAGGTGAAAGGTTACTAACTTCAAGATTACTTTGATTTTTTTCCCCTCTCCCTCAAACCCTTCCTCATTATCTTGGTAACTAAGGTGTGTTTATCACTCCTTAATACAAGTGTGTGTCACTGTACATTGGATTTCAGGCTACTGGTTGACAAATATTTTCTTATCTCCGTATGGATAGAATATTTGTTAAGATATTTATACCCATATTTAAAAATATATATCTATTTATTTGCATATGTGGGCGGGGCATGCCAAGGTCTTGCCATTGCAAATGAACATTAGATGATCATACCCTCTTTTATATCTGGCTTTATATAGGCGCTAAGGAATTGAGCCCAGGCCATCAGGTTTTACAAGAAGCAAATTTGACCACTCTGCACTCTAGCCCCTATAAACTTATTCCAGAGGGTTTTATTTTATAGAAAACCTTCCAAGTGATATTTTTAAAAGAGTATTAAAATTTAAATCTCATGTTGCATATAGATAAGAAAAAATTCTGACTCCTGGGAGCCTTGCATTTATAAAAAGTAAACATCAAGTGGATAAAGAGTCTTTATTGCTTTGGCCAATTAGAGTGATACCAACAGGGGTTAAATGCCCAGGCTGGAAGAGTCACAATGGGTTCAGTGACATGTAAATTTCAATAACACCCATATTGGCATGAGTAATAATGTATCTCAAGTATTTTACAACAAATATTATCAGATAATTTTCTTAGACTATGACCTTTCCCTGTTTTCCTGTTATGGGAATTTTCCCATAAATTATCAAGTGGAATGAACATCCTGCCTAGGTACGGATTTCTACAGTAATTCGTATTAAAGCAGTAAACAAATATTTTTGAAAATTCATCTTAAGCTGGACGTATGGATGGAAAAGCTTTCTTCTGCTACTTTTGCTGTAATGCTGCTGAGTCCCTGCCTGCAGGTGAAGGATTAGAGGGCATCATGGGGACTACACTGAAGCTTTCCCAATTGTCCTTTATTTTGTAATCCTAATAAATTCAAACTATCAGCTTTACCAGTTCAAATCTCACAGATGACCAAAATGTATATTGCCCAGCAACAAAGGTGAATATATTTTCCCTTGCTGGTCATAGAGGCATATAATTGAGTTTTGTTGATTTTCATGCTAGTTCTTATTTTTTTAGGTCAGAGTGTGTGTTTGCAATTTTCTAGATGGCCCTCTACAGTCTTTGTTATTTTGAGTTATGAAACACTGCCTTCCTAATTCCACTTTGAAAAGCAGAGTGGAATTTTCTTTGTACTAAGTCGAAATAGTACTTAGCAAAGTCAGAGCCACCTAAGAGTATTTCACAGGATGCTGCCTTGGAGCTGAGGAAGCCCTGACCATGATTTCCTTAGGCAAATCATGGAACTCCTTCCAAAGAATGCATTATCCCTAAAATAAACAAGCCCAGTGGTTTCTCCTTGGGCACTATTAAAAGGAACTGGGATCCCTGGCTTCTACCCTCAGCTTCACCATTAGATCGTGGAGTATCCATCCCTACGACAGCTTCTCTGTGGCACTGTGGACATGCTTAAGCAGGAAAGAGGTAGCATGTATGCTTAACATTTCCTTCCAGCATCCAGCTTAAAATGGACATGCTCTTTGAGAGAGCAAGGTTAGCACATGATGTCATTGCTTCTAACATTTGCTCAAATGTCAAAACAAAAAGAAGGGAGGCTAAGGAAAGCTTTCTCAGAGGGTATTGTCAGATGTTAAAGAAGGTGGCAGGCTGCTTTCCCAGCGTAAACACAAATTTTGAATCATGTCATTCTGACAAAGTAGAATTTAAAGAATATTTCTAGCAAAGTGCGATATTCACTGGAAATGTTTGATGAAAGAATGTGGGGAAGTGGTTGGGGACCTGAAAATATGGACTTGATTTGAACCCATGGATGAAAATCCCCTTTTCTGGGTTGTTTCCATGACTTATAATATTACAGTGATGACATTTGTATTCTCCAGCCCAGGATTAGGTGGAGGGGAAGGAAGGGCTCAGTTGAATTGCTTTAGTAAACGCATAAACCATGACTTCTCCTGAAAGATAATTCTGATTAAAGTACAGTAAACCCTAGTCTATTTTTTCTTCTTAACATGGGTAACAGAATTATACACAAATGTGACATTTGCTTTCCCAAAAAGGAGTTTTTCTTCATCATGATCTGTATCCTGGTTTTTGGTTGAGAGAAGTCATAATTTTCAGATGGTGATGTCAGGTCTGTTCCCACAACAGAGATTAGACAATACCACAAACACAGATTTATGCTTTCATGGGAGAAATCTCCTGTTTGCAAACATTTATCTTTAACAATGGACTACTGACTGAGAGAGGAAAAGCTACCAGTCACACATGAAAAATATTGGTTTTGTTGTCAATGACCACCTAACACAGACCAGGTACTAGTTACCTCAGTTGAACTCACTCTCAAGAATCAAGGCCTCTACTTCTCTGATGTGCCTATATTAGCCATAATATATTGAACTCATATAAGATAAAGGCTCATCTAGGTAGGATAATTATCAAAATGATCATCATAGTTAAGATAAGAGTATGATAAAAATGAATTGCATTTCTAGCAATACCAATTCTGTCAAGGATAAGAAGACACATTTTTACATATATACTTATTAATTATGGAATTTAAACAAAAACATTATTACTTATTTACTTCTGTGTCAAAAAAGTTAACTAAAATATCATAATTCTCCTTAGCTTTAACATTATTGAATTACACAAGGTTTTCACTACTAAAAGTAACATATTTTCTAATGTTACCACACTGGACTTACCAATTTAGAGGAAATTGCCTTAAAAAGTCATTGCCTCCAGCTCAGTATTTGAAAGTAATTCAGTGGTTTTTTTTTTTTTTTTGTCGTTGTTGTTGTTGCTGTTGTTGTTGCTTTAAATTCTAATATTTTTCCTAGTCCAGGAGGAACTTACATGAATTTATCAATATGTAAACAACACAGGCAGATGAAATCAACATAGAGTACAAGTGAGGAGAGGAAGAAACAGGAGATGAAATCATAGTGAGGGTATTGTGGTTAACTTGCAATCTCATAAAGTTGACTCCATTGTCCAGTGTTGAATCTGCCATTTGGATCTTTTTCTTTCTTTCAAGGAGTCAACAGTAAATGAGAAAACCATGTCAATTAGATGATTTTAATCTGCTTTAAGCAGTATGGTTAAGAGGTTTCCAGAGAACGCATGAGGGTCCTTTGGGTCCTTCATCAGGTATAAGGGAGAAACAATTTTTATGATAGGAAAAAACAATGATTGTCTTTTCCTTCTCATTCTCATGATAACATGGTGGAATTCTCCAGAAGACACACAGCACACAGTGGTGCTCTCAGCCTGGATCTCAGAAGAATATGTGCTTATTTGTGACTATATTTTCTGTTTTAGGTCCTAGTACTGTAAACAGACACAAGCCAAAACATTGAGTCCTCCATCACTTTGACAGTATAGAAGGGTCTTGAACACTACTTTTCAAAAGTAAGAATATTTTGTTTGTTGTCACTGCCCTGCTACTAAAACCTAAAACAATTTTATACGTTAAGTTAAATATTGTTTGACAACAGACACAGAAAATCTTGCCAAAAAAAATCACAATGCTTTTGAATAAAGCTGTTTATTTCTTCACACAAGAGTTCCAAAACCTCTTCCATAAGGGAAAGGAAAGTAACAGATATTCTGGTTTTTGGAAACTAATTTCTATAAAATACTTTAAAACCCAGATTTAAAAATTTAAAACACCAGGAAAACCTAAGCTTAACACATGGTATTTTCTTTTCTTTTCCTCTCCTCCCACCAGCCATCCTCATTTTTCTCCACAGTAGAAATTAAGATAAAGCATTTCTACTACTCCTACAGAAGGAAATGAGTGTTTCTGATCATGTTTGTTTGTGGAAAGCATTTCCGGTTCAGCTGTAGTGGATCTTGAATTTAATCTTCACAACTTCATAGCATAAATTCATTTCCTTCGAATACCGCGATTATTTCAAAACAGAAGTGCAAAAGTTCCATGGAGTTTTAAAACCTGGCTCATTCAGCTAGGTAAACTGGTATATGACAGTGGACTCTCTTAGGATTGTTAAATTTCAAGTATGGCTTATGAAGTCACCTCCTGAAAAAGATCATCATCTGCTAGAGCATAGACCTGAACACCAGAGGGGCTATTTGAGTGCAGTATGACATTTGTCTAAGATTCAACAAATTTAATAAAATATAATTAACAAATGAAAGTAGACATTATAAATTCTAATACTCCTTGGCTTCTGATGAGCTTATGTGCTCATAAGCCCTGTGCAAGCTGAAAACATGTCAAAGTTTTGTTTTATATACCTAACCTGCTGACTTCCATAGCTGAGCAACACAATATGCTGTGGAATACAGGTTGTGTGTCTTTGTGTTTGTGCAGCTCATTGGGAACTGTGGCTTGCTGCCATTGCCCAGCATTGCATGAGAGGACCATATCAACTATCACTAAGTGAAGAAAAAGTCAAAATACAAATTTAAAATGTGATCTCTACTCAGTTCACATTGTTTCACAACAATCATAAGCAGTACTATCTCAAGTTGAATAATGGGTCAAAGAACATCTGGGAGAGAGAGATCAAAGATTTGATCAAGAAAATGGCTATGTCAAAAGTCTCCAATTTATAAGTATAGGTATGTTCCAGTGTTTGCTTGTTGCAGAGCTTCAGCAGGTCTTTAAATATTGTCTACTAAAGGGTCACAAGGAGTCCCCAATGCATGCAGTTATTGTGAGAATTGAACTAATGTAAGTATGGACAAGGTAGAGAACAAGTGCCTGCATTAAATGTTATTACAGCAAAAAGCTGTGGAGTGTGACAGAGTGAAAACACAATATGAATTTGGAGAAGAGAATATTCACCAGGGGTATAAGGGAGAGTTTGTAGAGGAGTCAAATCTTCAGCTCTGGGGTGACTAAGTGGGGTGGGGAGTTATAAAGTTCTTGATGCACCATAAATTTTAAGTCTAATGGATAAGGGAGGATCAGCCCCAATATTTATGAGCACAAGTGTCAGAAACATGGAAAGAATGCCCAGGTCTCTAGAGATGTACATAGAAGTGCTAAAATGCAGGCAAGTGGAGGGGATAGAGCGGGTGTGAGTTATTAAAGCGATTGGAGTAGAGCTAAGTATATTGTATGCTTATGGAACCAGATTCTTCTATTCATCCCTTTCAAATTAAATTTCACTTTTCTCACAGGAATCTTTTGAGGGTAATGGTTCCAAAGGGAGGATTTGTGTTTTATTTTATTTGTTTTTGAGGAACACATTAAACATATAGAAAACTGAAAACAAAAAAATGAAGTATCAAACTTTATGTCTATGCACTTTTTAGTACATTTATTCTTTTTGTCTATTCATTGAAAGAACTGGAAAAATAAAAGATTATGAAAAGAGTTTTGGGAAAGGCACACATACACATGGAAATGTAGACATTAGTACAGAAAAATTGCAAGTACATTTTAAAGCAATGGCTTTACAATTCTTTAATGATTTTTGTAATGATCACAATGATATAGCTTGGATCTGTTCATTCATTTTTCTTGATTAAGTCCCACTGTTATTCTAATTAAAATAACACCATCTGGTTTCCATAGTGCATAATAACCTGCATGCCTATTCCCAGGACTGAAGTAGCATTCACAACCTTGACCACTTGTGAGAGGTCATGCGGGGAGTTCACTCACTTCTACAGCTTATGGATTCACTGATGGAAGAGTCTAGGAGCAGTGGAAGCGTTCACAAAACAAGGTAGAAAGCTCAGAGGAAAGTAAGGCCGGGACATTGGCAGTAGGTTCCTCTCTCTGAATGGAGAACATTCAATGTAGCATGTGGTGATGCTCTATGAAGTAAGCCAGAGACCGCACCGCTATGCATGTGCCTTGGAGACAGGCTGACATTCTGAAGAAGAGACGGGTTTGAAGAAGCAGGTTGAATGAATTCAAGGAACTGAAAGAACTCAGGTTGGGCTACAAGGAGGAAGAGAAAATCAGTGTCAGGAAATGAGGTCAAGATGAGGGGCCAAAGCTGGCCGAGCAAGGCAGTTATTCTGAGGACAATAAGTGATATTGAATTTTTTAATAAAGAATATTTTAACAATTTTCCTTAGTGTTTTCAAAGAAATTAACCACCATTCAAGATGAAGAATAAAACAATAAATTGATATATAGATTAATAAGTGGTGGAAACTGAAAACTAGAGTTCACGTTCACTCTTAGTACTCATTGATTATTGAAATGCAGAGATTTTTTTCCCTAGAATTCTCCTATAATACAGGGTGTTTTGTTTGGTTTTGCTTTCCTATACTTTCCAGGAGAATCTAAAAATTCACATTTTATGGTATGCCAAAGAAGACAACTTTCACTGTAATTGTGTTACAAGTCAGCATTCTTGAAGAAATGAATTTGAAGACAAAAATTGAGTCTGTAGACAAAATTGAACACATTTGGAAGCCAGATAGAGCCCTGGTTTTAGTAATTTACCATGCTGATGATGCTACATCTTGACTTCGTGATTGAAGGAGATCAATGAAAAGGAAAAGGTCAACGGTCAGCTTCCATTGAGTTTCTTGCAGGAAACATAACAGACAGGGAGTGAGGAGTGATGGAATGACTATTTACAATGTGCGATCAGGTCTGTGGACAGGAGACAAGGGACACTGCCACCAGGGGAAGGACCACCGCCAGGCCAGAGGAAGATCCCTTCTTGAAACTGAGGTGGAAAGGCCTCCACCAACCTGCTCCAGGTCAGAGCAAAAGCCCAGAGGACACATTCTCGGACTCCTTTCATTTACAGCTCTTCTTCAGGAGTCTCACTCTGGCTGAACCCAGCAAAGACCTGGGGACATAGGGAACTCAAAGCTAAAGCAGGTGTCTGTTAATTTCTAAAGATACAGGACAAAGGGAAACATCCAACACAATCAGGAATATTTATTTTTATGTTACTTATGTTTCAAGTATATATGAGTTCAAAGATACTGCTAACTGTAAGATGGTGTCACTCTAATAAGCAACATAACAATAAAGATCTTGAAAATTAAGACTTTTAAAAATAGAAACCTGTTAAAAACCAGCTAACACAGTTAAAACTTAAGGTTTTTTCCCCTCTTTAAACTTGCTAATGTTTTGAATATCAATTATGGTCATACAAACTGATTCTTCAAAGTGTTGATTTCTTTTAAAAAAATAGAAAAAAGTGCTTTTAGAATGAACATTTCATATTCTATTCTGTGACAATAACTTCAAATCCAGGGTTTTTTAAAAAGCCACCTTGGAAGTATTGGCAATCAGCCACCCTTTCCTCCCAGAGGAGCCAAACACATATGGATGGTGACCAGATAACATCCAAGGATGACTTAATTCTAATGAACCACCATTCTAGAAATCAATCAATTCTTTACCCACACCACACAAAGAAATAAGTGTAGTGATTTTTAAATATATATATATAAGGAAACTTGGCCCACAAATAAATCAGAGGTATGATGTCAAGATATACAAGTCAGCTTTTGAGAAAATCTTTATCTCTGTGTCCTCTTGCCCCCTAGCCGATGACCTTGGCAAGGCACTCTTTGTTTGATCTTCATGTCAGTTATCCTTACTAGAAAAAAAATATATGTGTATAAATATATATTACTTGAATTTAATTATATATAAATATACAGTCAATGATTGATATATATGTATATATATATATATTGTCATCATGTTTTATAAAGCTGTGTGTTATCTCATTAGATAATATGTTGGTAAGGGACATAGAACAAAATAATAAGATCAGTGAACTTTTAAATTAACTTTTAAAAAGTTATATTTTCAAAAAAAATCAAAGGATTATTTGAAAGTATTCTAGGATTTTTCAATGTCAAATCACATTTTTAAAATAGAATTTTCACATTCTCCTCTGAATTCTGTTTTTGTGGCAAAAAGTGAACCTAGGTGAGAAGTCGATTCAATTGCTATTTACGAGTGTTAGTCCTCACAAGGCTAGGTCCAGGCTAGTTGATGAAGCACACTCCCACTTTTCATTCACCTTGTGAAAATTTGAACTTAAAAAAATATTTTATATTGAAAGAGAGAGAGAGAGAACCAGGGCCTCCGCTCCTGCAAATAAACTCCAGATTTATGTGTGTCTGGATTGATGTGGTTAATAAGAAATCAAACCTGGGACTCTAGGCTTTGCAAGCCAGCACCTTAACCAATGAGCCATCTCTCCAGCCCCAAAATTTGAACTTTTGAATTATTTTTAATTGCTTTCATATTAAATGATTATAATTTATAGAATGCCACATACCCCAAGCCAGTTTTGTTAAACATGGTCTAAAATAGTAATGGATGGTTGAATTTGTCCTCTAAAATGAACCCATCTGAAGGAAATAATGCCTGGGTGGTAGGAGAAAGCTGATATATTTTCCATAATTTCAAATTTCTTATTGCTATAGAAGTAAGAAACAAAGTATATAGTGAATAAATAATTGCCAAAGATAGCCTTGTGCATCTGATCAGACACTCATGAACTCTGAGACAGAAGACAAGCCACAGAATAGCAGGAGTGAAAAGCGGACAGTTACAGCTAATGGAAACTGCAGTAGCCACTGCTTAAGAGTGAAAACCATGGCCCCAGAGCATCATAGTCCCAAGTCCTGACTTCACCCCTCAGCTGTAGAGTGGCTGCTATAAAGAATAATTTGAGATGACACCTTATCCATAGTGAGCATTCAAAAGAAAGAAGAATTATTGGATTGTTGTAAGTATTAGTATATGAACATACTTGGTGACATTTTGAGGCCAAGTGAAAACTGCTAAATCAATGTAAGACCACCCTCAATACTACTGTGCCTGCATCCTGTGGAGTGACTCTGGCTGCCAGGAGCTCATGTGTTAAGAACCAGGTCCTCAGTGAGATGGCCTGCAGAGCCAGGGAGCAATGCTGAACCAGCACAACACTGTCTGGGTAGTCTCTAAATTACTGATTTTCCCAGAAAATACCTATCCCTAACTCAGTGTTCAATCATTCAGTCTATCTCTTTTATTTGGCTTATTTCAAGACTACCAAGACATATATTCCCAAAAAGAAAGTCCACAAGTCCATATTCTCTGCTGTAATGATTAGACCTTTGTTTTCCCCTTTCTTCCAGATGATCAATATCTTCAATATATTCTACTATTAACGCTGAGTAGGTTTTTTTCCTATTTTTTGCTGCATAAGAGAGTCATTCTCTTTTGTTACCCTAAAACAATCTTTTGAACAATTTCATAGTAGTTGAAAAAATAAATTTTTCTATTAGTTGTCTTTACCCTGTTAATTTAAGGAATATTATGCACAGCATTCCCTTGTTTCTCTGCAGATAATGTTGATTTTGAACAGTCACAAATGGAATTCTATGGTGTATTGTGGACATTTATTCCCTATGAGAATTCAAAATCCCTTGAAACATGTAAAAAGGACTTTCTCTGTGTTTTCCTCTCAAGACATGGAAAAGTCAGCATTACAATACTTAGATCTTGAAAAGTAGAGTATGGATGTGTGTTAAACCAATTGAGTGTTACTGTAAGATTTCCATGGATATTAGTCTTACTGTTGTCTAAATTAGCTTTAAGTATGGCATACAACTGGGCACAGAATCCGTGGTGATTGGAACAGACAAGAACACAGCTGGAAGAGATGCTAAACAAGGCCAAAAAAAAAAAAAAGGAAAGACAAAGTGATCTCAATTTCAAGGTCTCTCTGAAAAGCTTAAGAATTAGAATATCTTACATGTGAGAGCTGATCTGATTTTTCTCCATCTGTTATGAGGCTCTGGAGGCTGACTGGCCATTAAACACAGCACGATGACTGGAGTAGCAGGTGCAGGCAAGTGGGAAGGTGTGGGGCAAATAAAACAAGACTATGGCATCTATAAGAAATGGTCACCCCCTCACAGGAAATTTTAAAAGCTTGTGCACCATGGTATCTATGACGTATGTGTGAGAAGTGTGATGGCAAGTGTATTTCTCATGAAAGTACTTCAATTACTTGCATATTTTTATTTCTATAGAATTCCCAGGCCCAACACCATACAGTTACTTAATACTCAAAAAAAGAGAGAACTATGACTTGCTTTGACAAATTGGCCTTTAATGCAGTTCATTGGCCTGATATCAATGGGAATGTTGCCTAAGCTACACCCTTTGCTAAAGTAATTTTCTAAACCTACTGCTGTGAACCAACTATTCTTTTCCTGGAAGTTTTCCTTGACACCCTTTGACATCTGTGTCAAATTGAAGCTCTTATTAGCACCTTTCGGGATTTCCAGCATTCTGCTTGATGTATCTATTTCTTATACTCTTACTTGACACTCTGCCCAGGCTCAGCTCCAGCCTCAGGTCCTCTCTCCATCATTCTGCAACCTTCTCATTCCTCCATTTGTCTGTAACTACTTTCCTTAGCTCACTCAACAAATTCTTTTAGTAATGTGATCCATTCTCCATAGAATTTTTTTTCTTAAAATCTCAAGTTGCCTGCTGAGAGACTTATGAAAGGCAGCTTTCAAAAGAAATATTTGTGTGGTACCAAGGCGATTGTTTTATATACTAAATACCAGTGCACCTGAGAGAAGAGAGGCTTTTCATTATTGGTTTCTCTTCCTATGTTATTGATAATAGTTTAGACTCAGAGATGTCTTTCTTTCATAACTTTTATCTGCTTCAGCCACCTCTCATGCCCTCTGCCTTCCATCACTACTCCAAGCCACTGTGACTTCCTGCCTGTGTGCCCTCCTGCCCATCCTCACTCATCATCCTTAGGAATGTTTAGAAACCTTGGGAAACATGCTAGCTTGTGATACTTCCCAGATCTATCCTGTTCAAAATAAAACTTACAGTGGTCAATTAAGGTTCTATACCATCAGATTCAGCTCCTTCCTAGCTTTGTATCCCCTATTTCTCTTCTCATCCACCTCATTCCAGTCTACCCTTGTAAAATTCTTCCCATCGCCAAATGCTTATTCCTATTTTTCTGTCCATATCATTGTTCTTTTTTTAGATCTTTTTAATCAACATCCTTTCAATTCATTAAGGTTTCGGTCCAACTTTTTGTCTTCTTTAAAAGACCTGGCCTGAGCTTTAGTAGGTGTGTTTTAGTGTTGAGTTCTGGAACAGGATGGGAAGAAGTATCCGGAGGCATTGCCCCCACCCTCCACAAAGAGACTGACTGATGCATTCATGGTGAATACCAACAATTCTACTTAGGAGGGCCCTCACTGGAATGGGGGGAGGAAAAAGGGGATGCAAGAGGAATGGGAGGAACACACAATTTATTCCACATGAGAGGAATGGGAGGGACACACAATTTGTTCATACAGTAAAGTTCATAATAAATAAAAAGACCTTCCCTTACTAGAGAATCTAAAATAACACTAATCATCTCCCTCTTCTCCTGTCCCTTGCTTTAGTTCACTTAATATTAATTTCATTTTTGTTTCTTATAGTGTAGACACATTTGTTACTTAGATTTTTACTTCTTACCAATCATGTGAAAATAATTGAACTATAAGAAGCATTGGCTTACATGATGCCTTCTTCACTTTGCTTCTGGTTAAAGACTTCATGGAAAATAGAAAATGGAAATGACAGGAGTTCTTGTCAGAGAGAATGGTATTCTAGAACCAGGAAAAATGGTAAGAGTCTCATGGATCTTTCTGAGAGCATGGCTTCAGTGATCTACAGATCTCCCACCAAGATCCACTTGTTAAAAGTCCATGCCTTCATCCTGGGACCAAGTTCTCCATTCATAAACCTTTCATGGGGGGCACAGAAACCATATTTAAACCAAAGTAGGAGGATCATCTAGGGTCTTAGGAGTACATGCTTTGCTAAAATAATTTCTAAAGTATCAGCATCAACTTGAGTTTAGGAATATGTTTATGTTCTTCTGCAGGTAGAACAAACAGGGATGAGGAATGTATAACTCAATACCATGAAGCAATGAAAAATTTAATGGCTACACAGCCCATAAGATGTTACCTTGCAAGACATTATGGAGGACACATCATTGGAAAAACTACTGTCAACAAGGCTGAGCACATAAAAATAATAAACTCCAGTGAGGAAAATGCCATGGAAAATCTCTAAACATGGCCAGTCTTGCATGTAACATGTTGTCACTTGCTTCATAAAAGAAGAAAGAATGCACAAGTAAGTACATTATCCTTCCCATCCTGTGATGCATTGAAATACAGTACTATTTCTAACTTCTTGATGGAACATTTTTTCCAAGTGATTAAACTGACTGTTAGTTGCAGAAAGCATAAATAAATTGCTCTCTATACTTCTTTCACTCAATCTTTTAGAGTGTTTGGTAACACTAACTCCTACGTGTATCGGTAGAACTTTGCCTACAATATCAGTTCAAAGAACAAGTGATCAGTTTTATTTCTATATTCAGTACTACCTTTGCCTCCCTTTTTTTGCCTCCCCCCAAAATTCACTGGACCTGGTTAAAAGTGAGCTGTATCATAAATTGAATAAATACTTTATTTATGCAATTCTATCCTGTCACAGACTATCCTGAGACTGTCCTGTTACAGTTTCTGAATTTCCATCTTATTCAAGCACCAAGAACCCCTGTAACTGAGAAAGAGGAAAAAAAGGAAATTTCAGGGACTTATCAGTTATTAATTAGGAGAGTGTGGCATTTCGCATATATAATCCCTTTAGACTCGGGCATTTTTTTCAAATAAAATATTTTTGATTAAGATAAAATTCCTACTTTAGTCTCCAGCAGCCTGATGGAGGAGGTGTCACCAGGGTTGGATCTTTTAGTCCATCCCCAAGGCATGTAAAGAGCTAGTTAGATATCTGGCTGCTCATGTTTGCTGGCTGTTCATGGTGTCTCTCTGCTACAAATCTATGTGCATGAGCCTGCTTCTTCTAACATTATGGAGCTTCATCAGGATTCTGTAAGCCTGAAGTAAACCCTTTCTTTCCATAAGCTGCTTCTGATTGGATTATTGTCCCAGCAATGTGGTCACTGCAACAGAGAATTCGTACTGAGAGTGGGGTCTTTGCTGTGATGAATCTGATCATGTGGATTTTAGTGTTTTGAAATGTATTTGTAGGAGAAATATGGAAGGATTTGGTACTTTGGATTGAAGAAACCTGACAGTGCTGTAAGCACAGTTTTATAGGCTAGTCTAGTAGTAGTTTGAAGATGCTAAAAGCAGAGGGAATTGTGGACTGTGAAGACTTGGGTTATGAACATTATGAGGAGAAAGAGAGAATTTTGTTGGATCTTGGCTACTGTTGCAAAGGCTGGCAGTGTTCTTTTCCCCATGCCCAGAGAGTTTCATTAAGATTGAATTTAAAATTAATGGACTGGTTTGTTTTGTGGAAGGTAGACCATAGAAATGTATGAAAGATGTACAGTTTATCACAGGAAAAATTCAAGCAAGTCTGAAGTTACCACCACAGAGATTTGGTTAAGGTTACTGACACTGCAATTGTTAAGTTGATTACCACCATTAAGGGTGGGCAAACTGTTTGGCATTGAGGCAATAGAAACGATGCCCAGAGGGTAAGCCATTGAAAGGGGGTGCCTTGAAGCAAGACTGGTGAAGTAGTATTCTGTTCCTCAAGATCAAGGTTTATTTCACCTCCACCACCAAGGATGTAGAAATTTGGTTATGCTACACACTTGTTACTGGTTTTGGAAATATGAAAAATATTGGGAAGTCATAAAGTACATATGTTTCCAAAAGTGGCTGCTGAAATGCAGCATATGAATTAGGGTTGTTGGAATCTCTGTGTGGAGGCCAAGAGAGGCCATTGTATGAAGATTAACTGGTTCCAGGGGCTGCAGAGGTACAGCATTGTGAAGCAGGGTTGACATATCTGTATTGTTTGATTTATACATGTCTCACAGTTAAGGGATTGTCTTAAATCTCAGATGAGATTTGGGACCTTTGAAGAATGTTAAAGTTGGTAATGACTCTGAGGATCTTTGAAGTTGGACTGAGTGCAATTTGCACTGTGAGATAGTTATGAGCCTGTGAGGCTATGGTTCAGAATGTAGTGCTTTGAATGCAAGGCTCTATTGACTCAGGCATTTTTTAAAATTAAGATTAAGCTTCATTCTTAAGTCTCCAGCCACATGCTGGAGGAGGTTTCATTGGGTTTAGATCTTTTAGTTCAGACATAGGGTGTTTAAAGAGCTGGTCTGAGATTGGACTTGTCATGTTTGCTAGCTATTGGTGGTGTCTCTCTACTGTAGACTTATGTGATTAAGTCAACTTTTTCTGCCATGCTGATGCTTCCCCATGATTTTTGAAGCCTGAAATAAACCATTTCCTCCCATAAGCTGCTTATTGTCTGGTGTTTGTCCCAGCAAAGAGAACTAAACTGCAACAGAAAGTGTGGAGTCATTTTAAAGTAAAGAATTATTATGGTCTTTGTCTTTAAACTTCAAATTCTTTTTACTTTAACATGCAAGATTATTTACTTTCTGCAGTTCAATTCTTCCCTAACAAATTTTCAGTGGAAGAAGAGTTATATTCAAAACTGGGGCTTCTCTGTACTATTGTAATTTTATCATTACTGAAATGTATTGCTAAATTATATTATTGGATACTCAATGTTTCATTTAATTTCACTGCAGACTCCAATAGACTATAATAGACATAGTTGATATTGTAAAAAGTAAAAAAAAAAAAGTTATTTTCCTTTCGTAGATATAGTGTGATCTTGGAATTGATTTGATCAACACATATTTTCATCCCTTTTTGCAAGCTGAAAGTCCAGAGGTATTATACAGGCACTATAGAGAAGGATTACCCTTGGGTGCCTTGCCTCATGATATGGGTAGTAGTGATAGAAGTATGTACATAAACAAGTGCTTACATCTCAACCCAGGAACAAAGAGAAACTGAGGTCACTCCACTCTTCCCATTGCATGTCTCCAGTGACCTATATATACCCTATACCCTCCAGGCCCCATGTAACCTTTTTGTTGCATTCTTGTGTATGTGGCATGCATATGAATGTATTCATATTTATGTGGATGATGTGTATGCACATGCTTATTATACACATGTATGAGTGTGCATGTAGAAGCCAGAAGTTGATGTCAGGTGTCTTTTTCAGTGTTTCTACACTTTATTTTTTAAATTAGGGTTTCTCAACCTAAAACTCACAAATTTGTACAGATTACCTGGATAGTAAGTCTCAGGGTTCCTCCTTTCTTAAACTCCCCAGTGCTGGTAATATTTGCACACACTGCCATGCCTAGCTTTTACATAGATGCTGAGGGTTTGAACTCAGATCCTCATATGTGAGTGACAAGCACTTTACCCATTGATCCATCTCCCCAAACATCAGATCCCATCTGTGAAAGTCCATATCATCTTCCAGTACTTTCATCCAAGGTTCCAAGTTTCCTACATACGAACCTCTGAGTTCATGCCATACATGTTCAAACCATAACACTGCCCTAGTAAATAGATGATCAGATTTTGATTCAAATCCATGTCTATACCCTAAAGAAAAAGTTGTTTGCAGATGGTTAAAAAACAAAGATCTGTGAACTGGTTCATGTAAGGGAACATTCTTCTTCCTAATCCTTAATATTAGGTTAATGTGAAATAGAATACCAATCTTCATCTCGCTGTATCCCTTACTTCCCTTTGTTATATAAGTTGTCCAGTTCTAGAGACTTTGAATAAGGTTCCTGAATGTGAAATATATAAATCAGTTCCTTCCCCACCCCTTCCTCTTAA
>PVHP010000210.1:0-16626 GCA_004024765.1 Zapus hudsonius
GCTAGTATTTGGCACACCTTCCTGCCGCTGTTTGCAGTGCTGTGGCAGAGGTGATGTCCAGCCCTCTGCTCATGCCATCGTTTTCCCTGCCAGAATGGAGTCTCCCCTCGAGTCCGTAAGCCAAATAAACCCATTCCTCTACAAGCCACTTTTGTTTGGGTTCTTTCTGCGCAGCAACTAGAAAGCTGACTGCAACAGTCTCCCTCTAGTCCAGGCTGACCTAGAATTCACTATGTAGTCTCAGGGTGGCCTTGAACTCACGGTGATCCTCCTAAGAGAGAGAGGAGGGGAGAGGGCATGCAAGGGGGTGGTGGTGGAGATTCTGTCATTTAGATGATATGGATGGAACTGGAGATTTATTATACCAAAGAGTAACAATCTAGTCCCAAAAAGCCAAGTACTATATAATCTCACTTGTGTGTAGAACCTAAAAAGTTGATCTCATAGAAATTAAGAGTTATTTATTTTTGGTATCGGGCCTCTGAGCTACACCAGCAGCAAGCCTAGGCATTTAACAGGCATTTTTTTCCTATGCAGACCTCCAGGAACTTTGAGTTTGCCATTATCTCTGCCCAGAAATGCCTTGTCACAGTTAGCCAATTCCTAGCCATCTAGAGGGAAAGAGTACCAAAGCTGCAGAGAGTAGAGGGGCAGAGAGGGATGGGGGGAGGTATTTTGGTAATTATAGAGAGCTACATATTTCCAAAAGGCAGAAAAGCCAAATGCATGCCTACAATCCAGCACTTGAGAGGCGGAGGTAAGGAGATTAGGAGTTCAGGGACATCTTTTACTCCATAGTGAGTTCAAGAGAAGCAGAGGCTACATGAGACATTGTTTCAAAAAAAAATTAAGTGGAGATGGCTCAGCAGTTAAAGACACTTGCTTGTAAAGCCTGTAGGCCTGGGTTCAATTCCCTAGTACCCACCAGATTCACAGTGGTGCGTGTTTTTGAAGACCATTTACATGGGCAAGATGTCCTATTATGTTCACACTCTGCCTCTCTCTCTCTCTCTCTCTCTCTGTTGTTCTCTCTCTTTTGCAAATAAATAAAATATATTTTACAAGGAGATATTAAGTGTAACATTTGTTTAACATGTTTAATAAATTTAGGCATCATATAACATATATATGTCAATATTACATGATAGTTCCACTAATAGCTATCACTTTTATTTTTATGTATGTTAATAAGTTGACTTTTAAAAATAAGAAATTTTAAAAAGAGGGCTTCTAGAATATTTTAGGCTCCTAGAAATCCTATTGTGAGCATTACAATCATCAGGGCTCCAGTGTTGTGTTAGTTTGGCTGGGAATCCTGTTTTTTTTTTTAAGTATACATATTTATTTATTTGACAGAGAGAGAGAGAGAGAGAGAGAGAGAGAGAGAGAGAGAGAGAGAGAGAGAGAATGGGTGCATCAAGGCCTCTGGCTTATGCAAACAAATTCCAGAAACATGAGCCCCTTTGTGTATCTGGCTTTATGTGGGTACCGGGAAACTGAACCCTGACAGGCAGGCTTTGCAAGCAAGTGCCTTGAACAGTTGGGCCACCTCTCCAAGCCTGAGAACCTTATTTCTATGCCAGCTTTCTATCCTTGCACTGACAATACTACTCATATTAAGCTTGAGGACACAGTAGGGTTTGAAATCTAACACTGGCTTCTCTAACAACTTAATCACCTGAAATTTCTGGTAACCACACTTAAAGTCTGATTCATTCCATTTTTAAAATATAATGTATCAAGTAAGTAATAAATCCTGAGCTATTTCATCTGGTTTACACAGCCCTACATCACAGCCTGGTCTCTAATCTCTTCCCCAACCTTACTTCTTACCAGTCTGTCCCTGACTCATGGTGCTCCAACCACACCTGGATTCTGTCACTCCATCTGAAGTCTATGCATGGTGTTTGTCACTAGCTGAAAAGCATGTCACTAGTTCAGTTATGAGAGCCACAGTATCATATATTTTTTGTTCATACCCAGATCCCCTATGCCAAGAACATTAAGCACATGGCAACAGATCAATGCATCTTTTTGGTTGACAATTAAACTAAATAAAAATGTCAGTGGTTAAAGCAAAAAGTTTAATGTTTTCAACTATTATTGGAAAGTTCTGATTTATAAAACAGATTAATAAAATTTAATGTATTATATAGTTCATGTGAACTATTCTATAACAACTCTGAAAAGATATGCAGAATTGATTTGCCAGCCAATCCCATCTCTTCTATAAAGAAAAACTATTTCTCAATATCTGAAAGTGTCAAGTGCAGTTTTATTATAATAAAGTTAGTTAAGAAGACTCTGTGGTACAGCTTCCATGATGAGGGTAGGACTTTGCAGCGAAGCAGTTGTTTTGAGGTCATCCCTGCTCTTTTAAGTAACCCCTGATGCATGCTTCTAAGCCTTCAGGAATGTCACTTTATACTTGTTGTTCTAGAATTTCATCAGGATTTGAATTGTGAACCAAATATGTCCTCCAAGATCCATGGTGAGATTTTGTTGCTAATATGGCAGGATTTGGCCATGGGCTTCCAGGAGGGAAGTCAGTTCTGAGGCTGAAGTCTTCATGATGGAGTCATTCTCTCTCTCTCTCATAGGAGGAAACATTCCTTCTCTGCCCTATGGAACTACAAGAAAGCAGCCATCTGGGAGCAGGATGATGACCTCTCAAGGGTCCCACCATGTGCTAGCATCCTGATCCCAGCTTCCAGACTCCAAAACTGTAGGAAAGAAATGCTACTGAAGCCTGGCTTGGTGGTATATGACTTTAATTCCAGCACTTGGAAGGTAGAAGTGTGAGAATCGTTGTGAGTTCAAGGCCAGCCTGACTACAGAATAAGTTCTAGATTAGCCTGGGCTAGAGTGAGACCCTGCCTTGAAAATACACCACTACCACAAAATGCTATTTAAGTAAGTCACCCAGCCTATGGTACTTTTCTAGAACAGCCTGAGCTATCTAAAATGGCATGCCAAAGGAAGTATTTTGGGAAGATGATTGAAGTCTTAACAGTGACTCTTCCTGTGACCAGGGCTGGCTCTGTGACCAGATTACCATCTTGGCCACTTCAGACAAGCAAGCCTCATGCAGTCACTGTCAACATTGTCTTCTCACTGTTTTGACTCTACTATTCCTATTTAAACTAATTTTATATCAGAAAGAAAGCTAATTTTAGAGGTTTGAGAATGATACCTGTGCATTCTCCATTCAACGCCAATTTGAGCGTTTTTGACTATTTTTTTTCCTGGAGAAACCATCTCTAGGCACTTCTGTCTTAGCCAGTGGAGGTTACAAGGGAGAGTGAAGATAACTGCTGCTAAGGGCTCCTGCTTCCCAACCCCAAGGTCAAGAGCAAGGTTTCATGCAGAGCTGAGAGGAAAGCAGAACAGTCTACACTGGCCAGGTTTGCAGGGATCTAGGCTTCCCTAGGCCCTCAGCTACTTCCTCCCTGTGTGACCTTCGGGGAAAGTTACTCAACCTCCCAGTCTTCATCTTATTACACATTAGATGGAGATAACAACACTATCATTTATAGTAGTTCTGAGCCATAAACTAAATAAGAATTTGCATATAAAGCACTCACCGCATGAGTGTAGGTATGTGAACTAATGCCTATCAAATGCTACCAAATACTCTTTCCCCAAAGGGATATAAATAAAGAAATCTTGGCCTGGTAGATGTCCCCAGGAAGGAAGTTTAAGTGGGTAGAATCTAAAATAAAGCACCTTTAAAGTATAGAAGCAGCTATGTGGAGGTTTTTTTTTCTTTCTTTTTTTCAGAAACACAAATGAAGACTGCAGAGCTCCAGGACTGGTGTAAAGTGACAACTGAACGACATACAGGAAAATGTGAGCAAATGTCTTCCCCTCAAAGAAAACCCAGTGAAAAAGGAAGTTGAGGGAAAGCAGCACTGAGAGAAAAACTGACCTGGGAGAACAAGAATGAATCCTCTGCTGAGACCCATGCTTTTAAGGACACTACATGTCACTACAGGTGAGACATGTATGAGGACACTATAGGACACGCCAGGTCACTAGATGTGAGACAAGTGTGTGTGAGGACACAACAGGGCACTACAGGTGAGACACATGTTTATGAGGATAGTACAGGTGAGACATGTGGGTTTTTTTTTTTTTTTTTTGGTTTTTTGAGGTAGGGTCTCCCTCTAGCCCAGGCTGACCTGGAATTCACTATGTAGTCTCAGGCTGGCCTTGAATTCATGGTGATCCTTCTACCTCTGCCTCCCGAGTGCTGGGATTAAAGGTGTGTGCCACCACACCCGGCTTGAGACACATGTTTATGAGGACACTACAAGTGAGACATGTGTTTATGAGGACACTACAGGGCACTACAGGTCAAGGGAAAAGGGACAGACAACAAGGAAAGTGATACCCAGGAAAATGGTTGGCAGCATGTACAGAGCTATAGAGAATAGTTTTCTACATATCCAGCTTTCTACTACCTGGCTTCAAAAATTATCAGCTCATGTCCAGTGTCAGGGACCATCCAGTATTTAGCCTTTTGTGACTGCATCATTTTACTTAGCTTAAGGGTTCTGAGTTACATCTATGTTGTAGCAGGTATCAGAATTATATTATTTCATTCCTTTTTAATTGCTGAATGGTATTCCATTGTATACCACTGTGTGCTTATACATTCATTATACATTATACATTATATTATATTATATTATATATTATATTATATTATACATTATACATTATACATTGTATACCACTGTGTGCTTATACATTCACCACATGATGGACCTTTGGATTGGGTCTAGATGGAGACTATTAGGAATAATATTGTGATGTACAAATGTACAATTTCTTCTGTTTGCATTTGCCTTGGATAGACTTCTTGGTGGAGTTCTTAGAAAGATTTTTCTAGATATGTTCATATTTAACTTAAAATAAGCTGTTGGGACTGGAGAAATGGCTCAGCAGTTAAGGTGCTTGCCTGCAAAGCCTAACAACCTGGGTTCAATTTCCTAGTAACCATGTAAAGCCGGAATAATGCGGGGGTGGGGTGGGGTCCTGTATCTGGAGTTCGTTTGCAGCAGCTAGAAGCCCTGGCATCCTTATTCTCTTTCACTCTCTGGAAATAAATAAATGAGTAAAATATTAAAATAAGCTGTCAAATTGCTTGGCAAGGTGGCTCTGTTCATATTTTCCCAGCCATGCAGGAGATATTATTTACTATAGCCATCCTAGTGAACATGGGGTTGTGTCTCCTACTGTCTGTTCCTACTGTCATGTCCTAATACATACTGATGTGAGCTTCTTTGATGTGCTCAGTAGCCACTGGTATATCATCTTTGGTACAGTGTCTGCTGAAGAACTTTGATCATTTATGAGTTTAATAACTTATATTGGCAAAACAGTCTAAATAATTTGGGGATAGTGAATTTATTTATGAAGTCTTGCTAAAGTTATTTATTTGAAGATTTGGTAAAGGGCTGAGGATGTGGCTCAGTAGATCACTTGTCTAGAATGCATGAGGTACTAAGTGTGGTCCTCAGTACTAGGGAAAAATTTTGTGGAAAAGAACTAGGTTAGAATAGTGTGTGTGTGTGTGTGTGTGTGTGTGTGTGTGTTCTTTATTATGTGCTGAGTATTTTTAAGTGCCTTACAATATGAGCTTATTTAATTCCCACAACAGTCTTATACAGCTGGTGCTTACATGACCCTACTTTTGCAGGTGGTAAATGAAGCTCAGAGGGGTTAACCTCTCCACCTTCACAGAAATAACTGGAGGTAAAGAAGGATTTCACACAGGTAGTTTGGCTCAGGATCTGCCTGTATGGGTTTTGCTCAAAGCCATCTTGATTTTTCTAATGCTATCAAATTTTTTTTCTCTCCAAGGGAATCTGGAGATGTGATCAGGGGTGGCAGCGCGACTCCCTGCACATGACAGGGCCGTAAATCTGGGTGCTGCACAGCAACAGTATTTTGCCATGAGAATGAGGCAGCAGAGGACTGGGGGACAGAGAGATGAATAAGCTCGAAGCTAATTAGATGGCAACAGTCAGGGAGAATGCTGCCAGCATCCAACCCATCCCAGGCCTGCAGCCTCCCTCACATCTGAGGGAGCACACCCTGGGTCCATGTGAGAAATTCTTTCTTAATTCAGATAGTACAGGATTTGATTGCCCACGATCATAAGAACCTTAAATCACCAGAACTGATAGACCAAATGAGGGAAGACTGAATTCCTTAGACAAATTTAAAATTGATAATATAGTACCAAAATATGTATGCTAAAAATGAGAATAAAATATATTTGGTAAGAACTTTTAAAAGATGGAAGAATCTTAATTGGTTTCATCATGTTTGATTTAAATCAATATTTGAAATGTATACCCAGTCATGATTTATAAATAACTGCATTGATTTTATTGTTTCTCCCATCTCTAGCACATGGAATTGCCCTTATAATTTATTTTTTAAATTTATTTGCTTGATGAAAATGTGCTAGTCCAGCAAGAAGGGAGAAACTGCAGAATGCTTGCCCTCATTTCCCATCCATTCAACAGGCAAACTGTAGCTCCCAGAATGGGCTCCCCGCCTTTGATAACACAGGCTGCTATTTTGGTATTTGTCAGCTAATGTCTATCTACCCAGTGCCAATATACAAGAACCATATGCTATCTGGTTAAGTGACTTTTGTTAAAGAGTGATGTTAACCACCTATCAATTCTCTTTCAGAGGCAGCATGACCTCAATTTTCTAGATATAGAACATGGTAAAGCCAGAATGCAGGCCCTTTCTCCACTATATTCCTGACATCGAACCTTCCCACTCAATTTAACACACCAGTCTTTCCAATTTTATAAGGTTGAAAGCTTATGTCAATTTTTAACATATCCCAACATTTATTCTTCTCATATGAAGCAATTATTTCTTCCTAAATAGCATAACTGCATCTAAGCACTGCAAGAACCAATCAACTCGTGTGGACTGTCATGCCACCACTGTCCAATATCTAAGACCAAACACTTGTGAACTTGAACCATGTGGCCCCTGCCTGCACATTACATGATTGCATTAGTAAGTGATCCCATCTGCTCAGTATGTGATACAGACCATGCACACTCCCCTCCCCCTTGGTTCTATACAGCCTTCACACCATTCTGAGTTCAAATGTAAGCTCTTTTACCAGGTGTGTCTAACCTGTGACCCTTGAGACACACATTTCAGTTCCAGGACAGCTAGGAATGTGGCCCAACACATTTTTAGATAATGATGTCATTCTCAATTTAAGAAGGTTGGACACCTAATTTGCATCATCTCCAGGGCAGAAGCCTGTATTCCTGTAGGACTGATCATGGCCGCCTAATCAAGCAGACTGAAAAGGGAACACAACTACTCCATTCTCTCCTACTGCAAGCTGCACCGTCTATAACCCTCCTTATCTATTCAGCCCACTCCTTCCTGTGGGCCTGCTCCAAATAGAACAGTCCTTCTCTTATGACAAGAGTTCTTCACAAGTACTCTTATTTGACCCTCACAGAAACCTAATGAAGTGTACTACTAGATTCTTTATTTCTCCAGTGAGAAAACCAGGTGTAGTGGCTCCCACCATTAAACTCAGCCTTCAGGAGGTTGAGGCTGGAGGATTCTTGTGTGTTTGAGGCCAGCCTGACCTAGAATGTGAGACCTTTTCTTACCTTGCAATCCAAATAAATAAAAGATGTCACCCTAAACTGTTACTAACCTCTCAAACTCTGCATGAGGTGTCCAACTGACAGAGGTTCCACCCCTTCCTCTGGCTGGCAAACACCACCTGGTCAGCCTTCAAAGCCAAAATGACTGCTCCCCTCCCCCACCTTTAGAGGCTTCTTCCTCGCTGCTCAGCAAGTGACAATTATTCTCCACTTGGTTCTACCCTACACTACAAACAGGTTCCTCATAAATACTGATTTTGCTCTTTCCTAGTACATTCTCCTTGTGCCCACTGCACTGTAGTAAGCCAAAAATGTTCGTAATTTTATGTATTGATCCTCACTAACACATCTGAAAGAAATGTTCTCATCATAGCCACTTAATAGATTTAAAAGTTGAAATAACTTAGAATGCAAGCTGACATTTAACCTGAAGCATTTGAGCTTGCCACATTATACATAAGAGACTTATTCCCATTACATACAACATTAGATCTTGAATTTTGAACCTAAATACATATTCAAAGCCTCCTTTGGAATACAAAAAATGTAACATATGTGATTTTTCCCGTCTTGGGTACTTGTCAGTTATAAATAACTACAGCTGGATGCAATGCTACACATCTCTAGTCCTAGATACTGAGAGGCTGAGGCTGGAGGTTCACTTGAGTCCAGGAATTCAAGGGCAGCCCAGCAACACAGCAACATCTCATCTTAAAAAAGAAAGAAATCCTGCAAAAATAAATAGAGATGGCAGCAGTGGTTGAGGAATGCTGGCCACTGTACTCAGAAGCAGAAGCTGGGAATGAAGCCTTAGAGATCTTGCACCCTCAAGTACTTCTCTGAGCACCTCTGGCTGACTTGAAGATATTTTGTGTGTATGTGGCATTGTAGTGGGGAAAATTTGTCTCCAAAAATAGTTAACTGAGCCAGTGAAAAACCAAAGAAATCTGGTGGACTTAAGAGATGACAGAATACTGGATCCAATAAAGCACCTTTCTAAATGTGTCTAAACCATTCTGATGGCACTGACCATACATGGCAATATATCTATATTGTTAGTAAAAGTTTTTAGTCTCTGCTCATAAGATTTCTAGACTTCTGTTTAGTTTATTGTAATAAAAACAATATTGATCTAGGTATGTCTTATTCTGCATATGGAGGGTATGGAATATATATGAAGTTTGTACAGTGATCTCTGATTTTCTTGATCCTTTTTATTTTTTTAATATTTTATTTATTTGAGAGAGAAAGAAGGAGAGGGAGAGGGAGAGGGAGAAAGAGAGAAAGAGAGAGAGAGAGAGAGAGAGAGAGAGAGAGAGAGAGAGAGAGAGAGAGAGAATATGGGCGCGCCAGGGCCTCCAGCCACCACAAATGAAATCCAGACACATGCGCCCTCTTGTGCATCTGGCTTTATATGGGCACTGGGGAATCAAACTCTGGTCCTTCCTCATTGAAGGCAAATGCCTTAACCGCTAAGCCATCTCTTCACCCGATCCTTTTTATTTTTAAGACAACAATAGCATACAGCTATATTTTTCAAAATGGGGATTGAAAAACTTCTAAAATCAACTTGGTGACATAATCAGCCACTCATGAACCAACAAGTGAAATAAATGAACACTAAAAACAAACAAAAAAAATCCCTGAAAAAAATCACATATAGCAACACTAGGTATTGCTAAGACAAATGATCTTCAGTCTTGTGTGTATAAGGCTTGTGGTGGATGTTTATTATTTTGTTTTCTTTCGAGTAAGGTCTCACTCTAGCCTAGGCTGACCTGGAACTCACTCTGTTGTCCCAGGCTGGCCTCACACTCAAAGCAATCTCCCTGCCTCTGCCTCCTGAGCTATGGATTATTTTTCCTAATGGTCTCCATCAAAAATCATTAGAAAGCTACAGGATTAGTTGTAAATATGAAAAAGAAACAGTATCTATATCTGAGAACCACTGAGATTTTTACCATTCATGGAATGAACACAAGTCCTCATATGAAACAAAGCCAAATTTCACAAAAATATCTAAGTTGCATTAAGCTTCTAAATATTCTTTAGAATAGTCGACCTGAAAGTATTCTGTATGGTAGGAAGAGTGGTATTTGCTTCATAGTGCAGTAATAATTTGGACTAAAAAGCAACTTAGTTTATAGTATAGAAAATCTAAGGATTTTTTTTTCATATGATTAAAGATTCACCTCAAACAAAGAAAAAAAATTCAGTATGGAAAAAAAGCAAATGGTAGGACTATTTTACCCTTGTACAATTTTATTCTAGTTTTTCCAGGTATCATGGTTTGATACAGGTGTCCCCCACAAACAAATGAATGTGTTCTGATTGGTAGGACCTCAGCTGATGGCAGTTTGGGTTTTACAAACTCGATAGAGCTGTGTTGTCAGGGGCGGGCTTATGGGGTTATAAGCCAGCTTCCCCTTGCCATTGTTTGGCACATCTTCCTGCCACGGTTTGCAGTACTATGGCAGAGGTGATGTCCACCCTCTGCTCATGCCATCGTTTTCCCTGCCAGTATGGAGTCTCCCCTCGAGTCCATAAGGCTAATAAATCCATTCCTCCACAGCCACTTTTGTTTGGGTTCTTTCTGTGCAGCAACTAGAAAGTTGACTGCAACACCAGGTAAACCCAAATTAGTTATTATGTCTAAAGGATAATCTTACATTTAAAATCTGATAAAGACATTTAAGTTTTCAGAAAGTTATAGACTGTAACATCTCAACATCTAAAGTATCTGAAAGTTTGGTGGACAGAGCAATATTCTGTGCCTCTTTCATACCTCTAAGGCTTTCCCTATCAGTGACCAAGTTCTGTATCACACATATATAAATTATCTACAAACTGAAAAGTATACTAAGATTTAATTATGAGGTAATTTACTTTTCCTTCTCTCCTTGCATTCATCTCCCTTCAACAACATGAATACAATGTCTGTACTTACTAAATGAAAGCTGCTCCCTGTGACTCAGTCATTGCTTATTTCTTTAGCCCCCTCTGTCCTCTACACTTATACTCTGCCACCTCATGTCCCCTTGTTTGCTTTTGTGAAGCTGGGCATTAAAGCCAGGGCAGTGAGCATGACAGGCAAGCACTCTAGCATGAACTACACCCCAGCCCATATCTCTTTTTTTGCTTGTCCTGTTTGGTCTAAAAATCTTCCACAAGTTTTTGAAGACCTTAAAGGATACTGACAGACCATCACAAAGAAATGAAATAATTCTGAATTCTTTGGGCAAGTTTTCATAATAGAATTTATTATGAAATTAATAGCTAAAATAAAATTTAACTATTCAGAATAATTTTCATACTCTGACTCAGTGTACATTATGTCTTTGCTAGAAGCTGGCACTCAACTTCTCAAAATGCACATAATTCATATTATGGTTTTGATTCCTCCCCTTCATCCATCAGATTTTTAAAACTACCTCTAGCAATGTTAGGAAAAGTGGAGGAAAGTGAACAGTGTGGATGAATCTCTTCTAGTTCATCCCTTGCTGGTCACTGCTATCAACACAGGCACCTACTCTCATCTACCAATGCCTCTACTGGATTCTCTTGAATTTTTTTAGACTTTTCACCCATAACTTTTCAATATGTATCTCTAAATCACCATTTAAAAATAATCATCACTGTACAATGACTATGTAACTTTATTAATATAATTAAATAACTCATTAGTGGTCAAATTTCCTCCTGATTATCTCACAGACGTTTTTAATAATTTGGTCACATCAGCAGCTAAACAAGTTTGATACATCACATCTGGTTAGGGTATAACCCTAAAGGTTTTTTAAATCAATCTATGGGTTGGCCCTTTCTCTTTTTCATGGTAATGTACTCCTTGAAAAATACCACATTGTGGTTTTAGGGCTCATGTTCTTGGAAATAGACAAGTGGGGATTCATACTGGTAATGTTTAACTGTTACGTAAAACATGTTTCCTTCTGCTACTGCAGTGCACAAGTATTACAATGAAGAATAGTGCTACAAATGCAGAAAGTTTGCTTCAAAGATAGGGATCACTGTCTTAACTCACTAACCATCAAAATGTTTGCTGTCACAAAGAGCAAATACTTGTAAGACATGTTTTCCTAGTGTGCCAGAACAACAACAACAACAACAACAACACACACACACACACACACACACACACACACACACACACACCACTCATGGACAGTAGTAAAAAAAAACTTTTTTTACAAAGATTAAATCCCAACAAAAGCTGTAGTAGAAGTTAATATAATTGTTCTAAGCTCTTCTTGGAAATAATTTAAGACCCTGAAGGTTATTTGATTTTTAGGTAGCTCAATTTGTAAGGATGTCATGGTCCACTGAAAGAAACATTCTACTTCAAAGAGACCGAGTTGCACAAATACAAATATAGCTGGTCTCAATCTAATAGTCTACACACATATAAAACAAACAATTGGGAAAAAGTGGTTTTAGGCACTGTAAAATTCCTCTTGTCCTCACTACACATGAATGCATTAGTCTAGAATTTAAAATGTACTACTGATGTTCAACAGCGCTTAGCCTGCAGACCTTGCTGAAGCCTGTAATACAAAGCCAGTGGCAATACTCTCATGTTAACTCAGAGTAAGCTATTCCTCCTTTGCTATGGGACGATAGCTATCATATTAAAGAAGAAAGAACAGCCTCAGTGTAGTGTGAGAGGCACCACCTACCATGGACCTGGGCTTGCTGATGGCCACCAGATTAGTGAGGAAGTCTTCATCATGCAGCTGGCTGAAAACATGGGCGTCATAGGCTACCATAATGGAGATTTCTTCCATCATCTTTCCAGCTGCCTTCTTCACAGCAGCTTCTACTGCTGCCCCAGCTCAAGACCAGACTATCCCAGAAAAATCCTACAGCAGCTCAGCTCAGTGCCAGGGCACACACCCACCTGAGTGTCAGGGGACTGGGTGTTAAAACCCCAGAAAGAAAGAGAAAAAAAGCAGCTGCTATCACAGACTTGTCTAGCAATCCTCTCCCCCCCCACCAAGAGAAAACTAAAGGAGGGTCTCTTATCTCTGCAGAAAGTATATACTATAAACACCTTCTGTATTCTTAACACAGCAGATGGAAAAATTCAGTTTTTGGAAATCTTCTTTAAACTTCAAAAAAAAAAAAAAAAAGAGAGAAGTTTCCTAACTAGAAATTATCCTATATGAATCCCCCCAACAAGTAAATTTATGTTATGTTCTTGGTAATTAAAAATTTTTGTAATGGTTCATCTTCTTGCTTCAGTATTATTTACATGAAGTTTCTTCTTGGAAGAAAAGGAGATTTTTCTTAAGCATTTAGTGCTTATTCTTTCATGTTCTTAGAAATAAACAGAATGCAATCTTTTTAAATGTTCAGAATTTATAGAATTCTTGGTGTAGTTAAAATTTATCTCGAAGTTTGAAGAAGAAAAAAAGACTTCTTTTCCCCCTGAGTATTTCTGTTAAAAAAAAAAAAAGTACCAACATATAAAAAATGAAGTAATTTCCTTTAGGATAGCAATACCAACTATAATAATTTCCTTTTCTCTCACCGAAAATACAAATATGTAAAATAAAAGCTCTGTTGTTATTTCAAAAGCACAAGGAGGATCTCATTGATGAATTCTTTCTCCCATTGACAAGTATTCTCATCACCTTTTACACAGGGTCAGAGGTCAACACATAAACACAAGCTGAGGAGCCTTAGCTTTAGTGGTCCCTAAAGCACAGCTGGAGAGGGTATGAAAAGATGAAAAGTCTGAAAAGCTGCCCACAATCATTCCTGCAAGGTTTTCTCAAGTTGCCAGAATCTTTAATGCAAGTTAATTTCATGCAGAGCATTAAGCAAATCAGTCAGGGAAGACGCTAAAGTCTGTTTAAAGTTCTTTATCCAATGTTCTAGTGTCATTCTTGCTTTTTATGGATGAAACTGCAGCACTATGAGGAATACTTTTTGCTGGTCCTAGAAATCAATTTGGTAATGTCTGTTTAAAATTAAAAAAAATATAACCACTGATTGGAATCTTCGGTCTTAGTACTAATAGGGGATTATGTTTGCTTGTCAAGAAAGGAGTACAGGAAACTCAGACAGAGACGATGGTGCCTGCTTACTGTGCTTTCTTTCCTAAGGGCATCTTCATGATCCCTAGATTAGCATGATTCTCAACAAGCACTTGTGCCATTTCAACGTAACTGCAAGAATTCTGCAACTTCTAGGACCATTCCAGATTTATGTGCTTGCACACAAAAGGTGAAAAACATCTCTTGCTAGGAAACAACCAAATATAATAAGCTTATTTAAGCAAAAAAAAATTGCAAAATTTTAAATAAATCCTCTGGATTTAAACAGCTTCAAGCTGTGTTTGGCCCCCACTGGAGCCAGTAATGCATTTTTACTTCATTTTCCCCCTATAATGCAGCTTTGTGTTTAAAACACTATTTTCATTGAAAAAAATTTCCCCAGCACATTTCTCTTAAAGCTGACTAACCAAGTAAAAATTAGATGACAACCAGGAGTCAAGGCATCACACGTCCCCCAGGCAGTTCATACCTTTTAAATTCCTTTTAACTCTTCATATGTTTATTCGCACCAGAAGATTGCAGATTTATCTTGCAATACAGTTTTGCTAGCCGTGGAAGGTGAAAGCAACTCCTCCTGCTTTCTTACTTTCCTTTCGGCAGTGACTCAGTGCTTCCACACACTGACCCTGAATAGGTGCGCTGACAAAGACACCTGTTGTGAAAGGTAATGGAACCAGATCCCATAATGCCTTACTCCCCGCTGGCAAATGCCCAGGGGCAAACAGGAATTAGAACCTTGTCTGAGCAGACTCTGCTGGGCCAAGGGAGAGTGCATTCAGTATAACAATAGGTAAGAACACTTAGACCCCCAAGAAAGAAAACACAGGCAAAGAGCACCTTAAAGAGCTAGGTTCTCAATTTATGAGATTTAAGGTATCAAATAATAGGGAAAAAGTAGTTTAGAAATAGAACCAAAGTCGTAAAAACAGTTTTAATTTTACATAAACGGAGGCTGGCAACACCAAATTCTTAAGCTCTTAGAATTTTATACAAATGTTTACAGATAAGTATGTTTAGAAACTCCTCACTTACAACCTTAAGACCGCTGAAACCAGTCACAAGGACTAAAATTCTTTCATTTCTAAACCCAAGAGATCCTCTTTCTTGAACTGATTTTCTTGAGCAAGAAGTGAATTTGATTTCTAACATTCATTTTTTTCAGCACTCTTAAAATTTCTTAAAATATACTTTCCTTTCAGAGTCTTGGGATGAAAATTGTAATTTCTTGTTTTTTAATTAAATTTTTTATTTATTTGACAGAGAGAGAGAGAGAGAGAGAGAGAGAGAGAGAGAGAGAGAGAGAGAATATGGACATGTTAGGGCCTCGAGCCACTACAAGCTCCAGACACATGTGCCTGGTGCATCAGGCTTTATGTGGGCACTGGGGAATCGAACTCTGGTCCTTCTGCTTTACAGACAAACACCTTAACTGCTGAGCCATCTCTTCAGCCCGAAAATTGTAATTTTTTATATAATTAAATTAATGACTGGTTCCAACTAAAAGCATGCTCTTAGAAAAACTTGTCTCTGCCCCCCCTTTTCTCCTTGTCTATGTAATAGCTCTGTTGAACACTCCCAAACTTCAGCAGCTTGTGTACACCTCTGTACAAAACGTTTACCTCTGGCCTTTAACTCTCACAAGACAGCCACCCCTGTACTGGATTGAGACAATTCTGCAGCTCAGAACCTCACATCAGGCAACTGGGGGGTGGGGTGGGGGTGGGGAGGCAGAGAGTTGGAGAATTACCTGAGATCAAGGAAGAAGGCAGGTGATGCAGATACCACGGCTTATTCTACATGGTGTGGGGAGAGGTTTGAGGAACAGCTGGGAGCAGAAACCAAGGCACTCAGGGTAAATACACATCCAGTTCCCAGTTCTAACAGGAACTAGCTAGCAGTGGATCCCTGGGCAAGTGGTTTTAACTCCTTAGGTTTCGGTTTCCTTGTGGTCATGTAAACTGAGAAGGATAGACAGATGAGTGGTTTACACCAGCATGCAGGAAGAGAAGGCAAAGCGCACCATAGAGGCCTACTGGGGAATTTATAGTGAGAAAGCCTTTTTAATCTCTCTTTGAATGAAAAAATAAAGGGTAACATTTTCTAGCTATTATGAAAATCCCCCCCGAGTTGCTCTAATATGTGAAAAAATGCAGTCTACTTTGTAGCCAGATTGACATTTCCTATCAACTCTTTTAATAAAGAGGATTCAATCAAATAATATTTTTATTAGGTACAATTTATAGCCTTTCTGTTTGGAAGCCAAAATTTTCCAAAGTCTTTCCAGATATTTTCATTTAAAAAATTTTAGCCTTGAGTCCCAGCACTAGGGAAGCAAAGGTAGGAGGATCACCCTGCGTTCGAGGCCACCCTGCCTTGAAAAACCAAAAAAAAAAAAAAAAAAAAAGAGTAAAATATGGCCAATACTTTTACTTACTTACTTACTTAATTAGCATACAGAGTAAGGTTTTCCTTGTGGCATTTTCATATGTAAACGTCATATACTTTCTTCTTCATCCCCTCCCAGACTGCTCCTCTTGATGCTACCCCTATAGTAGTCTCTCCTACTTTCCTGTATGGCACTACTCTTTCTTTCACGCTCCCTCTCTTCTTTGTCTCTCAGGGAACCCTTTCAACTTTCATGACCAGCACCTCCACATGGATCTGTATGTGTGCATATACATATGCAAGTACATTTAAATCTAAAGTTATTTTCTCACCAATGATTTTTAAGTGCTATTTTGCAATTTTACACTGAGGGGTAATTTTGTCCCAAAATCATCTTTCTAGAACTGTACCTTTTAAATTAAAACAAACATACAAAACAAACAAAAACACTTGGTTTCCACTAAGTATGAGTCAAATAAATAAAGTATCCTAGC